>JZKD02S0169136.1:937840-950313 GCA_000966675.3 Picea glauca | reverse complement strand
TCTCTTTGTCAAAGAACTTGGATTTTGAAGATGTATGAGAACTACCAATGTTTGAAGCTTCCTCCATCCTTGCAAGATATCAAACTTCAACACAAAACTTGCACAAATACCAACATCTAAATCTCAAGCTATCAATGGCAAATACATGAGCAAAACAAACTATGCTCTGATACCACCTGATCTGAAAATAGAAGGTTGACTTGTTATGCTATGCAAGCACCCTCTACTTCATTAAAATAAAATTGTACAGGACCTTGCTTCATGTGTTAAAATATGCAGATAGATTATATGTTAAGTTCATGCTTCTTCCTTTAAATGTTCATGTGTGAGAAAATGTTCTTTTAAATGGTTAAATATGTGCTTTAAATAAATACACAGCAACATAACTTGTAGCAAATAAACCATCAAACTCACAACAATAACAAGATGATAAAGGAGTTCACCCCTCTCCGGGCTACATCTCCTTGAGCCTCCATCAATGGACTTGGCTCTCTGGGATTAATTTGTCAAAAGTTCTTTTACAAGATGTTGCTCAACTCCAATGGAAAAACAGACTATACCATTGGGATCCGAACACATAAAAACCCCAAAAATGACTAATAAAACTCTGAAAACGGATCATGGCTCATCTGGGCATGACCTCTTCTACATCTGGCCATAAGCTTCCCTGAGCTTCTCTTTGGCAAAAACACCTGTAAAAGTCCTCAAAATCCTCTGAAACCTGTCCCAATGTGTTCAAAGCATAACAATTAGCCAAAAATGACTATTCAGTCACAGAAAATAAACTTGGACTCACCAAAACATGTCCTCAATCAATGAGGGCTTCAAGCTCCTTGGAGCTTGCTGAAACTTCAATGGCTAAAAACCTACAAAAGAAGTCTTCAAATGACCTTGATAACAGTGCCAATGGATTCAGGACATCCAAAAACCCCTAGTTGGGCTTTTACGGCACCTCAATCGGCCAAAAAATGAAGAAGATAGGCCTCCTGCCATTCTCTTCCTTCAAGCTTGTTGTCTCTGGTTCGCCAAAACGCACCTCTGTGTGCTTGAAGACTGAACACGCTCCAAAACACGTGTTTAAACCCAGCACCGGCGCATAACCGAAAAACGATGCAAACCGTCGAACCGTTAATGGAACTAAAACCCCCAACTGCCAAGTCGTTGGGCATATGGGTCTTATGTGACCACGCGTTATAGAAAAAGGGGCTCCGTTTACATGGGCGAATGAAACAATGACAAATGGCGGCATACGGTTTGTATAACCATTTTAAAAACCAATTCAAAAAACTGCGCTCCATGGCAAGGTCATATGGATTAGCACATAAGACTAGGGGCTAACCTTTTTGTATCAAATCCCGCGCGCACAATATATAAACCGGTGGCCATATGAATCAATACACAAGACCGCGGGCTGGGGCTAAGCCCCAGCCCGACCCCCGCGCCAACATACACATTAGTTAATTTAAATATATGTGAATTCATTTATATAACAAGAAAGATAATATGGCACGTTGGTTGGTCGTACTTTTTTAAGGCTTTACATCGGTGGCGAGGTCCGGGGTTCGACCCCCACGGACCTCATAAAATTTTAAATAACAAACCATAGCCAATAACGGGGTGCCACGTGGCAGCCCATGACTGGGCCACGTGGCACCAAAACATTTGCCAAGATAATGCCACGTGTTGTCAAATGATTTGCCCAAATCTGTCGATCCGAAACTGCCACATCAGCATGTACGGTCAAGCCACGTCAGCATATGGACCTCTGCCACGTCAGCCTGTATGGACTGCACAGTCAACGTCCATTTTTTTACCTGTTTGGCGATTCGAACAGATCGCGATATCTCTCGCTCCCGACGTCCATTTGAGACGAAACGAGTTGCGTTGGGTTCGTGACGACGAGGGCTACGCTCTCATTCGTTTTGAGGAAATTCCGAGAACGTTTATTTTTGAGCTAAAATTTGACCCCTAGTCCAGATTTTGATCACCACACTAAGAGGTAATTATGCGCACAAGGTTTTGTGACTCTTCCACTCACATTAAAATTACATAAAAGTGATTTTGCAATATGAATCTTTCAAAATCATGTTTCCTTATGAATGTGAGATATATCTTTATCGACATTTCTCTAGTCTGGTTAACCCGAGCCTTTCATACCAAGTTTGTTGTTGCTTGGCCCTTCCACGGGGTTGTCTTTGTTCGACTTCCAATTTCACCATATCTACGCAGCCTGAGTTGTCTAGGATTGATTGTTTGCAATTGTTATGTCTTCATATAGAATCTCATTACTGCACAGAACATTCTCTTATTTTTCTGTCTAATTTGGTTTGATTCTCTATGGTATTCATTATTACGCACAATCATCTTGTTGTTATGGCACTGTCATTTCAGGTAAACACCTAGGACTCATACAGAAGGTCAAGATATTTGCAGTCTCCCCCTATCTTTGGTATAAATCACATTCATGATTGTTACAATCCTTTCTACCTTTGACATTAATGACAACACAATTTCCAACAACTATGTCATTGGAATGATGTAAAATGTAGAAGGAAAGGCAAAGCACTAACATCCAACGAGGTTTACACTATGATGAACATAGGTGGAATTATTTTTAAGTGCATTATAATATAGGGGAATCCTAAACCTATTTCTGAGCTCTAGAATATACCTTATCGGGTTAAACAATGTGTAAATCATGATCCCCAAGCATTAAGGAATCCAACTAAAAATCCTACATCCAAAAAACAACAAAACAAGATGGAATCTCAATATATTTAATAATATCCATCTTCGTGGCAAATTCTATTAACCAAGAATCATCAAGACCACAATTCAAGGATATACTAGTAGAGTAATCAAACTCAAGGGGAAGATTAAAGTTGAAATCAATGAAAAAGTTGGTCGAAAAAAACTCAATGACACTAAGGACTGAGGATCTACAACCAAAGAGGCCACTCTCAAAATCTAAACCTAAGGATCTACAAACAAATATATCAAACTCAAATGAAAAAAATGAGGATCTTGAAATGAGATCAAGCTCAAAAGGAAAATCTAAGGATCTATAAATGGAGAGATCGAACTTAAAAGGAAAAATGATCCCAAGGTTTGAGAATCTACAAATAGAGAGACTAGAATCAGAAGCTGAATTTGAGGATTTAAAAAAAAAGAGATCAGACTGAGAAGGGAAATATGAGAATCTAAAAACGAAGAGATAAGACTCACAAGGTAAATTTGAGGATCTACAAATGAAGAGATCAGACTCATAAGGCAAAATGCCAAAATTTGAGGATTTACAAAGAGGGAGATTAAGATCAACAAGTAAGTAAGAGGATCTACATATAAAGAGATTACACTCGGAAGAAAAAGTGACCTTCAACTAAATGATAGATTCAATGTCAAATTTTGAGGATCTACAACCAAAGAGATCAACTTAGAGAGTAAATTGGGGCTAGATTTGATTGCAACAACGTCCAATCCAAGAAGATTTTATTTGAAAAGGATGGAAGTATTTGAATGAACGCCAAAATTGACCATAGCCTCAAGGAGAGCTTCATCCAAGGGGAAAACATCGTGTGAAAGAGAATGCACATCAAAATATTCACTTGGACTGATAGGGGGGATAAAAGGCTCTTATGCCCCCATTGTATAAATCTCTCAGTAAATTGTCAAAACTAAGTCTAAAGAAGGTCAACATGAATGCCAAGGTTCCTTATCAGTAGCAATTGAACACATGGGATATGAGGTCACATAATTCACCTATGGTGGGGTAGTGTCCACCCAAATACTAGGAACAAATAAAGGGACAACATGGTCTAAAGTCGAGCAACGATGGAGATCATCGAATGTGAGTCGATCAATTGTGACAATGTTTTTGTTGAAGGAAAATGCATCACACAAAAGAGAATATATGTTGGGTATGTATTATATTATTTGCACAACTAGATCTAGTGTTTGTGTTGCGTCGGGTGCACAAGGGGGTTAGAAGGGGGGGCTAGACCTCCCCTACCTGGGGGTTCAGGGGCAGTGCCCCCGAAAAAAATTGGGTCTTTTTTGCGTTTGTTTTTTAGCAGTTTTTCGGCACATGGTTTTCGCCTTTATTGTTAAGTTATTAGGGTTGTTGACTAATCCGGGTCAATGGATTAGGGGTTTTAGATGTCGAGGAATCCTATATATTTTATTATATTGTAAACAATGGAGATATGATGAATAGAATATTAAAGGTGTGACTCTAAAAGGGTTGTGGTTTTCTTGGTTTGGGTTTCTAAGGTAAAATATATGCGTAATGTGTGTGTGAGCCATTGTATTTTTTTTGTTTTTATTAAGAATCTGCATGCAGTAATTATTTGTACAAGGTTAGAATCTACAATATATGCGAAAGCATTCATGACATATACATAATCATTCCCAAGGATCATATTGAAGTCTAACAAGCCTTCCATAACTACAACATCAACTAATGCAATCTTCCTACCTAACAAAATGGGCAATTGAGGAAGAATTCCCAAGGGTTCACTAGGTTTTATGACATAAGCTAGCAGCTAATTGTTAGTTGACATAAGGTTGGGAGAACATAAACCTTTCCAACCATACGAGGATAAAATACTACAGGAGGATTCTTCATCTATGATACATCAATGAACCATGCATGAATTAACTTCAACCTTTGTTTGAAAAGGTGTAGAAGAATGAAGGTGACACTGAACTAGACTAATCCAATCAAAGGTAATGAACCTAGAGATTTAAGGGTGCACACTTGCACTGAATGTTATGCCCTCAATGTCTATAAAGTTCTAAATGAGTAGTAAAGAAAATTTGATTGGCATTCACACAACTCTTCAAGGGAAGAGTGGGATTGAGTGAAGATTGCATATGCTTGACTACTTTATCTACTAATGGTTGCTTAGGATGGGGTTGTTTATAAGCATGGGATCCTTGAATTACGTACCATACTCTTCATATCTTTGCAACAACAAGACATAGATTGGTGAGATGATCACATGCACAAAACTTAGGAGGAAATTTAGGTTTGTGTCCTATTCATCTAGGTTGATTAATGATAGTAGTGCCCCCAACATTATTCACATTGACTAGTAGCTTGCTCCCTTCCCCTTGTTTTAATTTCTTACTCTTCCTATTCTTATTATACTTCCATCTACTAGTTGTTCTTTGAGCTACACTTTCGTCGGATGAGGTAGAAGGAGGAGGAACCAATTTCACTTGTGGAGCAGAGGGTCCAAATTGGTTTGATGCTATTGACATAAGGTGTTTGCTTGGGAAGCATCAAGAGCTTCCATGACATTTAGAGTGGAAAACAACCAAATCATAAGTCCCATAGTGAATGCAGGGACATTCAAGGTAGCAAGGGTATTTAATGTAGCCATGATAGGCGAACCAACATTTCCAAGTAATGGAAAAGCAAAGGGATTCCCTTGGTTGATATCCCTTGGAACATTAGCCGTGACATTTGATTCATAAAGGAGATAATCTTCAAGGTCTTCTATGTGGTTAAAAAAGCAAAATCAACACACTCCTATAAAAGACTGTATAGCATTCAACTAAAAAAACCTATTCTTCCAAAATTCGACCTGGAGTGGTTAGATCTCTGAGTCCAACTAGTAAGGAGAAAAAAGGGCTTTTCGAAGGTCAAATTGGGATGATCAAGGCATAAGTCTAGTCGGTGAAGGTGCAAGAGATAGTTATAATAACCCAATGAAGTTACCATTGAAGGTGCAATCTCCTTTCAAAACAAGGGAACCTCCAACTAGGGCTCCAACATAGATTCTCCATCTATCTCATGTATCACAAGTGCTTCCCACTTGTAGTCACTTGTGTGAAAACTACAATAAGCTACTAAGGTTTCCTATTTATGATTGATAATTGAGCATAACAATCATGGATCAAGCTTTCATGTTAGCAGGGGCACATACCACTTCATCCTATGGTTGAAACTTTGAAAAAAGGTGCCACTCCATGTAACATGCCAACTTATCTAAAGTTCTCTATTATCCATCCACCTATTGCTCAAATGCAAGGGGAGATGTCAACACTTACTTAGGTTTAACCTCGTGTTTGATGCTTGTGTTAGGCGTGCTTTACCAATAAGTATTGGTCGCTACTACAAGACTCTTACACTATACAAACAACTTCTAGTTTTGTTTTGGTGGCATTAACAAATTTACTCTCCAAACCTACTACCAAGGCCCCATACCTTAACTATTGTTGGTTTTCTATCAAAGAAAAGAGTTTAGTTTGCTTTACTTATTTGTTGCTTTTAAATTTATTTTTACTCAAAAGGATACAGATGTAAGAAAAATACAATGTTCTAAAATGAAAAAATGGAAAAAAAATATTACTTGTAAATGATCACAGTGCTTTAACTTGAAAAAGATGAATGGATTAAAAAAAATCATGAAAAGGAAGAAAAAAAAAAACTTTTCAAACCCCAAATGCAATGCAACTTTTCGAGAAAAGTATTTAAAACCGTCAAAGCAAGCAACTCTTTTCAATTTTCATGAGAACATGCTAATAAAAGTAATATGATGGTTTTCTTTAAATGTAATCACTTAAAAATTGCATCAAACTACCTAAGAGATTCCTAAATGAATCAAAATAAAATATTTATTTATTTTTGCAATATTCAATTTATATTTTTCTTTGTGTCAATAAAAGCATAATAAAAAACAACTAAAATTGATTCTAATAGGCCTTTATATATAGACTAGAAATTATAAGTTATAGGGAAAAATTTGTCAACTCAAATTTGAATTTTGCAGACTTGCAATTTTTTGTACTTTGTAGGTGTGCTCACAAGGGCCAAACTAACAACCTATGTGTTGCTTGTGTTTTGATGGACTGAAACTTGGCAACCCAAGAAAGTGCCCGTGGCTATTAAATGGAAAGATGTGAGCAACTCATGACTATCATCAAAACAACAAGCAAGTATAAACCAGAAAGTAAAAAAAAACAAAAACAAGTTTGAAACTCAAAATTGCTTCAATGTCTATAAAATTAAATGAAAGCACACTAACAGATCCTATATATAAATCAAAATGCTAAACTAATGAAACTAGGAAGAAACCAACCCAAAATATGAATAATTATAGGAATTCTTCCCCAGTGGAGTCACCAATTTTGTTTGGGGGATTATTGTCAAGGTTGTGATGCAATTCCCCAATGACGGGGTTGGACCCTCGTTGACATAGCAAAAATAGATTCTTAATTTTATTTAATTTTAATTTTAATTTTAATTTTAATTTTAATTTTAATTTTAATTTTAATTTTAATTTTATGTTTTTATTTATACATACATCTTATAGAGTCTCTTTAGCTAAGTTGCCATGCTATGAGGGACATATCTATGTCATTAAAGCCACCCATGACTTGCACCTAGCCTCATCCTCACCCAGTCGAGGGATTTTGAACCACCCAAGTCTTCGTGTTAATAAGTTCTTAAATATTGTTTCCAAGACAATCCTTTATACCTGAAATGAGAAGTGTGAGAAGGAGAATACCTAGATAGTAGAAATCCAATTCTTGGTCTTGGTTACCAGCAAATCAATCAAATCTCTAGCATAAATCAATATAGTTGATTCTATTGCAGCAACTTAATCACCCCAATTTGGGTTCCTCCATGACCAACATTCAAACTCTTGATTAAGAAGGACTATAATCCCACTATCATAGGTGAGCCAAGTAGTAGCTTGACAAACCCTCAGAGGATCAACTCAAAATTGGAGGGAAAATGGAGTTTCTCTAAAGAGGAAAAGGATAGAAGGGTTTTCCTAATTCAAAATTATTCTTCCAACATATGGGTTTTATCCTTCTCCAACCATTAACCTTCTATTTACATACTTTGTATTAAGTTGGTTTAAGTAGTTAGAGGTTGATATCTAGGTTATATGTGTGTCTTGTAACATTCCAAGCCCAACCTAGGTCCATTACGTGGGAAAATACTCATAAAATTAAAATTTTCTACTAACTAATCATGTAGCTTACCAGCTATAGGAAAACATACAGTTTTAACCATTTGATGATATCATGAACTAGATGCATCTACAACATTCTAAAATAAACATAAAATGCAACTAATAAACTCAAATACAACAACATATAAATTGTTCTCAAACACAAAGTTAATACAAAAAAAATAAACTCATTGTTGGTTTAATTATCTCAAGTTATATCTCTAACTTAACTGACCCAGGGTTCATGTCTAATGGGGTTCCAAAAAAGCCTCTAAAACTATCGGCCCTCCTGGTAAACCAGAAGGAAACGTAGCGCATAGAGTGCATTGTGCAGTCTCACCCGAGATAGTCTTAATGGGTGACTGCAATACACAAGTGTTTGCATTCCAGGTTTGAGTGGAGATCTGAGAAATGTGCGTCGAGAGTTCTATTTAACTTATTAAAGAAATATACTATCATTCACGATTATGCAGGGAGTATAATCAACTCATTCATTTGGCATGCTAATATCTGCTTAGAAATAGTAAATAAACACATGCATTCAATCACATAACACAGGTTTTACCGTGGTTCACCCCCAAAGATCTGACTCTTAAGCTCTTCTATTATAGCAGTTCCAAAACTACAGTGTCACGCGCTTTACAACTCCTCTCATTCAGATCGAGATTTATTATAAGGTGGACTAGATCGCATCAGGCTCCTCAGCCTGCGATCTAACCCTCAATATCTACCCTCCTTACTCCCCGCCAGCTCAACAGCTTACAAAATTAGGTCGTATAGCAAAATATTACAACTAGCTATCAAAATAGGACTCCTCCTCAAGACCCTCTATATCCGCCTCTCTCTCTCTAGACCCTCTATGAGACCTAGGTATCTATATTTATACATTTCTTGCTCACCAACCATTACATTGTATTGCAAAAAGCCTAACCCTAACGTCGTTAGGTTTTCCATGCATGTGTGCATGTTGCTCTTCCTTCCAGTTATTGCTTTTCTCGTGCATGCCTTCCTTCCCAAAATAACTTTTCTTTATGCTTTGGCTTGCTTCCAACAGGCCCCCAACAATGACATGTGGCTCATCCCGAGCCACCTAACCTATGTGTGCTTCGTCAATCTCCCTGGTGATCGCTTGGAACTTCTCCATGAGTTTTGTTGTGTGCGTTTGGGCCTGCATGGACTTCTCCTTGAGTGTGTCCAATACCTGCACTGCAATCTTGTCGGTGACCAACCTTGCACATTCTGCCTAGGTTTGTTCCATATATGTCTTGGCTTCCTCTGCCTGTGCAATGACCTCTGCTGCTCCCTCCTAGAGCGGTTCCATTTCAGCATGGGGCTCCTTTTTTCTGCGTCTACGCAATGATGAGTTATGCCTGTAGTTTCTTCATGTCTTGCGCCCCTTTGACGCGCTCCATGATTGACATTGTCTTATGCCTCTGGTTGAGGTCTTGGATCGTTGCACTTATCCTTTCTCCTTCCTGGGCCCACTGTTGGACCTGTTGATCCTCTTCTAGTTTCATCCAGAGTTGTGTTGCTTTCTCGAACAAGTCGTCCACTACCTGGACCTGTTGTTCTATCTCTTGTATGTACTATGTTGCCTCTTGCTTCCTTTTGTTAGAATATAATGGATGTGCTCATTTTACCATTGAAAATATCGCTATTTTCACCCAACCATAGGCCGAAGCCACCCTCCGAGCACCTTAACCTTGACAGAGAATTACTCCAGAAGAAAACCCTAGGATAGATAGCCAAACAAAGGGCAGCGCTCCTTTCCCCAAGGATAGTGCATCAACAAGAGATGATCAGATATTCCAAACCCTAACCAAGAGATAGTCCAAGAAAAACATGATATGTTAGTTGCAACAGCTGCAATGGCAGCTCTCCTCCAAACATGCGCACAAAACTGGGCACTGCAGTGCACACAAGTGCTGCTTTGCAATTCTGAGACTGCCTGCCAGAATGAAGACTGGCCTCCTGTATTTATAGTAATTTTGGCTAACTGCCTGGGCTGACTTCTCATTCTGGGTATCTGTCTGTTCAGTATATATTATTTCTTCTGGCCGACTTCTTCTCTTGGAGGCTAATAACCTAATACAAGTTATCTTCTTGAGCTGACATGTCTTCTAGGGTTATTAGCCAACTCATTAGGGTTTCTTCTTGCTTCCTGGAATATTCTATTCTCATCAGGTTTACACATGGAGGTAAATACCTCCCGCAGCTACCATAATATCAACACTCCATCCTAGCTAGGGAGGTATTACAGGTAATGGTCTTGAGCACAACCATACCATTCACCTAGTAGCATCAACATAGTTGTATAGACTATCTTATGATTAGATCGTGAGCACCATCATCATCATCGGTGTCATCAGTTGCATCATCTCTCAAAAACATACTCTATCTGAGTAATCAGACATGATGCTCACTCCATAGAGTGACACAAGAGCCATTCTTCTAATCTAGAAGAGTAAATGTTCTGAACCATTTTTTGTCTGGGAAATCTCTGTTCATTGATCATTCATCTGGCTGATAATTATTTTCAACACTATTGATAGTCTTCAAGGCAATCGAAACTATATCATTCAATAGAACACAACTATGTCTATCCATAGTAGTACACAACTACAATCCAATGGTATACTACCACACAGATACTTGATCAAACAGTGGAACACATCTACCACAGTAGTATACATCTATTGTCTAGAAACATACGGTCTTCATAATAATCATCTGATATCAACCTGCACAGAAAAAATTTTATGATATAAAATGAATCATCTGGGCCATTCTTCCACTCACATCTCTTAGATCTTGGAAGAGCATCTGCCCTCAGAAGGTCAAACATCAATGATGAGCTATTTGGACTATTCTTCTCAAACAAGGAAGAATAATTGTCCTGATTTATGAGCCTGGCCCATTCCCCACCCTGGACCATTCCTCTGACACTAGACAAAGTGTAACTTGGTGAGAATGAGTCTACCCTAAGGAATGTATGTTCTTGATTGTTGAACTCGGACCATTCCCCACCCTGGCCCATTCCTCTGACACTAGACAGAGTGCAGCCTGGAGAGAATGAATCCCCCCTAAGGAATCACTGTCCAGACCATTTCCAAAGGAAATGACTGTCCTGCACCAACCTCCAAAACAACCCATTCCCCATGTTAACCACAATGGGAAATCATTGTCTGGCAAGGCGGGCCAGTCTTCTTAAGTAACCCTCAAGAAGAGAGACTACCCTAGACCATTTCCCATGTTAAGCAAAATGGGAAGTCGTTGTCTATGGTACATCAGCAATCTAGACCATTTTCCGAACTGGAAAATGTCTATCCGTCAGAAATCTCAATCCACTTTCTGAACTGGAAAGAAACTGCTCATCCTAGACCATTTTAAGAACTGAAAAATGAATGTCCGTCAATCAATAACACATCAGTGCTCCCTCCCAACCTGAGATTCATCTCTTCCTTTTTCAATAAGGAAGTCGTCCCCACGAGCTCCAGCTTGAGTACGCAAACTCTTTCATCTTGGACAGAAGCTTTACCAAAATGTCTGCTTATCTGCTCATCGGTGGAGATATGTATTGGAGAACCACTTTCTCCTTTCTGGACTTCATCATGGATAATGTAATGCTTGATTTCAAATGTACTTCGGTCTGGAACACTGGTTTTCTCTGAAGGCTCCATGTAGCTCTAATCAATAAAGCATATCATTGTTGGAAAACTGGAACATATCCATGTGGCACTTCTTCTGTCATCATGAGATCTGATCTTCGAAGTAATCATCTTGATACAATATCTCTGTTATAAAAAAATCTTTGCCATGCTTCTGTTGTGCACTCGAGGTTCTCCACCAAGTTATTTTCTTCCATCTCCATACAAGGGTCTCTTTCTGGTATGCTTCAAAGTCTTGAGGTTGTTCTTCATACACTCTTTGTTCAATTGCTCTAGAGAACAGTCTTTGCATTCATCTGATGTATAATTCCAACCCATGGATATTGCGGATGATATAAAGACTCATGTAGAGGTATGTCTGGTTTATTGGAACAAGTAATCATCATAGTCTTCTCCCTCCATCTAGGAGAACCTCTAGTTCTGGATCTTGCAATGCTTGCATATATACATTGTTCTTCATCACAACTTTCAGTTCCTCTGCTTGATTGCTTTTATTGAGTTCATATCAGGTTGGTAATCTTGTGATTTTTAATACAGTGACTGGTTGTTTTGGCTTCTCTTTCTTTCTTGGAATCTTCATGTTCTTCCTGATGTTTTTCTTTAGCTCTTGGGTCCATGGAGTTTCTTATAGATTCCATGCCCTAAAGATTTCACTTCTTCCTTTCATTATAGAATCATGGATGTGGATGGAAAACAAGGGATACTTTAAGGCTTCTCTTCAAAGAAGACTTCTTCTGAGGTTGAACTGAACATGTACTGTCTTTCATGGCTGCTACCATGGATATATACTTCATCATCTTCAATGGATCATAGGATTAGCTCCCTCCTAATCCTTGCT
>JZKD02S0169136.1:924974-937790 GCA_000966675.3 Picea glauca | reverse complement strand
ATATATACTTCATCATCTTCAATGGATCATAGGATTAGCTCCCTCCTAATCCTTGCTTCATGTATGAGTGCATATAATCAGCTCCCTCCGTCTAACAGAGTCCACGCTTCTGTCTTATTGTCTTCTGCAAAACGTCATAAGTTTTTCTCCAATTTCCTCTTGATTGTTGACTTCTTTCTGTCTTTGCTTCTTCTAAGTCTCTTCATCATTGATTCTGATTTCGCTTATCTTGTAATAGCTTCCACATGATTTGTTTGATGTATTTCATCCTTTCATGTGTATTATCTAACTTGTATAATGATAGCAATACTTATCTCATTGTTCTTCCATAGGTATAGTTCTTCTTGGAACACATTATCTTCTAAGAGATAGATATACAAGATATGTACAGAGACGATGCAAACAAGATATGTACAAGAACTAAGAAGAGTATTGTTACCTTCAGAAGAAGAAGTCTCTTTCATCCTACTTAGTCTTCTTTGTAGGTTCCTTTTCTTCGGAAACTGACGCTTTGTCTTTCTCCTTCCTTTTTTTTAGCTCGGGACAATGATTCTTGTAGTGACCATACTTTCGACAGTTGAAGCATTGTATTTCTGAAATATCTTTCTCTTGTTTTGGCTTCCTCCTTGAACCGAGCTTCCTTTTGTTCCTGAAATTCTTGAATCTTGTTGTGAAGGCTTGATCATCATACTTCTTTTAGGGTTTCTCTTTTGCATTGATCCTGGATTCTTATTGAGCACAACAAGTCCAAAGTTCTTCAAATGTAAGATACTCCTTCCTTGTGTTCATGCTTGTTGCAAATGCATCCCATGTCTTGGGAAGACCATTGAGTACTATGTTTACCAATTCCTTCTCTGAAATGATCTCTTCAATAGCTTGTAGTTGATGTCTTAACTAGGAGATCCTCACAAAGTATGATGTTATGTTTTCATCATCATTCAACTTCATGTCACAAAACTCATTCTTTAGACTCATTATTTGTCCAATGTTTCTGACTGAGAAGAGGTTTGTTAGGGCATCGTACATCTTCTTCGATGAGTCAATATGGGAGTTGTAGGCTATCAAGTGGTCTTTTATAGAATCCTCTATGATACTCATGGCATTGATGTCACCGTCTTTGAACTTCTCCATAACTGCCACATTCTGCAGTTCCTTCTCTTTTCCTTCTTCAAACTCTGGTTCCACGATCTTTCCTTTCACGATATCCAACACTTTATTCTTGGCAAGGATGAGGTCAATCCTTGTCTTCCACACTCTGAAGTTAGAAGCTCCATCTAACTTGTTTTCTGACTTCATAGAGTAAGTCATGGTTGCTTTGACTTGGTCAACCCTAGATTTGACCAGAAACTCAACCTTGACGTCTTGGCTTCCTGAGAGTATCAGAAGATGTGTTAGGATAGGGCACACTGATCTATCTACAAATTAGGTCAATCCCTTCACTTAAGGTGCCTCAACGAGAGGATTAGGGTTTATGCAACTACACCTGCTAGTAACCCTAGCGACAATGCTTTGGTGACTGCTCCTGCTAGAAACTATAGCGGTAGTTCTTCGACGAGATTAATATCTTTATGGCTATGTTTCCTTCCAGTGGTTAGACTGAATGAAGGAGGTGTGGGCCCATAACCTGTTAGAATATAATGGATGTGCTTGTTTTACCATTGACAATATTGCTATTGTCACCCAACCATAGGCTGAAGCCACCCTCCGAGCACCTTAACCTTGACAGAGAATTACTCTGGAAGTAAACCCTAGGCTAGATAGCCAAACAAAGGGTAGCACTCATTTCCCTATGGATAGTGCATCAACAAGAGTTGATCAGATAGTCCAAACCCTAAACAAGAGATAGTCCAAGCCAAACGTGATTTGTTAGTTGCAGAAGCTGTAATGGTAGCTCTCCTCCAAACCTGTGCACAAAACTGGGCACTGCAGTGCACACAAGTGCTGCTCTGCAATTCTAAGACTGCCTGCCAGAATGAAGATTGGCCTACTGTATTTATAGTAATTCTGGCTAATTGCCTGGGCTGACTTCTCATTCTAGGTATTTGTCAGTTCAGTATATATTATTTCTTCTGGCCGACTTCTTCTCTTGGAGGCTAATAACCTAATACAAGTTATCTTCTTGAGCTGACATGTCTTTTAGGGTTATTATCCAACTCATTAGGGTTTCTTCTTGCTTCCCAAAATATTCTATTCTCGTCAGGTTTACATGTGGAGGTAAATACCTCCCGCAACTACCATAATATCAACACCTTTGCTCCCTTACCTCCGGTGGAGTGGTAGGTGTGAGTTGGTCGCGGAGATTCTCAATCTCCTGTTGGTATTGATCGATTGTCTGCACAATCTGATAAATCTTCTCTGTTGTCTTGAGTTCGGTCACCTGCGCGGTTTTTGGAATCTTATCGTAGGCTACGACCACTTTCTGCTCCAATCCCTTCACGCGTTCCCTCTCCTCTTTGGTCTCGAGTTTGGCTTTCTCGAATACCAATTCCAGCTCGCCCCGTTTATGTTTTACCTGCTGCAATTAGACTGTATCTGTGCGTGCACGAGACTGTACCTCCTATGTAACACTGACCTGTAATTTATATAAGGCCTTGGTTGGTATCTGCGGCAATACCAACTACAATTGAGCGAAATCCTTTAGCGGTGTCTGCCCCACAATCTCGTCCATGCGCAACATGCTGGGTGTAACGTGAAACGTTGCACTCAGTTGTGGCATCGTCTGGCCTATGTCCCACTCGCTTGCTTCAGGTTATCCTCTTCTCTGTGATGCAGACGGTCCCATTTCTATGTTGTTGGTGGCTGCGTGTGCTTCCCTTATTTTCTTGAGGAGTTGGTGCATGTATGCGAGTTCTTCTTCCATTCTATCCCTTTGGCGTGTAGTATTCTCAAAATCCTCGAATGTGTGATCCTGAACCAGTTGGGTCACCGTTTATGCATCATCCTCCGTGAGTGTGTATTATGGAGGTGTTTTATGCGCCTTCGTCTTCTTGCGTGCACCCCCTGTCTAAGTGGTTGACCGCTTAATTTGGCATGGCACTTGTGGAGTAGGACTTGATGTAGTCCCCTACGCTGCCTCGGCCTGTTTCTCCTGTACTTGGGGCACTTGTTTATTATTCTTCTTCCCCGTATGGGCTCCTATCTTGGATTTCCCCCCTTTCTTTCGTTGTGGTTTGGTCTGGCATGTCCTTGGTTTCTTGGGCATGTGACTTCTTGGGGTTGTGTTTGTTCCTGCCCTACCTCTTCAACATGTGTATGTTCATATCTTGCCTCCTCCTTCTCTACAACTGCAGGTATCTCTCGAGTGAGGAATGGAATCCTCCAATCATCTTTCAGATCCTTGATGGCCATTTGTATGTCCCCCTCAGTAATGCAATAGCACAGTTGTAGCCATTCCTTGTTGGGGTCCTTCTGCGCCTGGATCCACATTGCATGTCTAGTTGCCTTGAATTTGGCTATGCCCTAGTAGTTTGCCACAACCTACGGTGTTACCCTCAAAATGTTGGCGATGGTCTCTTGTAGGTCGCAAAGATATCCTTTGAATATAGCTGCATTCATTCTTCTATTATTGGCGTCTAAAGCGGCTCCAGTCTATAAGTATCCTGCTCTGTGATTGGGTTTGGGTCTGGTGGCCAAAAATGCATAGTTCGGTTCCTTCCATCCCATAATGGATATCAAAACGATCAACCATGAGTAATGAAATTTTGACCCCAGATCCTGCGCATCCTTGCAGTCATCCAGAAACAGATTCAACAAATACGGGGCCCAGCTGATTGTGGTGCCCTCGACACACTGTGCTGCAGCTGTGACAACCCCGGTCGGGACTTCTTCCTTGCGGCATTTTCTCAGCAGTTTGCAGGCCAAAAAAAAATTGGCCATTCTAGTCACGATGTCACTAATCTGTTTGATAATGATTATGCACGTCCCCCTTTCGGTGTCGTATATCTTTTTCATTTCCTCAACGAGCGCTTTCTCCTTTGTTTTTTCCTCAAGGAACTGTGCAGGATCCATGCCCCGTGATGGCAACCCTGTAATGTACATAATGAGCTTTATGTCTATTGAGACGAGCTTCTCTAGCCATAGATCTCTGCCATGTGTGACTGCCATCAATTGCTTAACGCAATTGTTTGCATACTGACGTTTGCCAAAGTTTGGTAGGTCCAACAGGCCTAAAATCCTAGTTTTTGCCAGTCCTACTGCCCATTGGACTGGTTGATGAATCGGTTCCCTAAAGGGATCTACACCCGCAGTGTATAGGTAGACTTGCTTCACAAACTCCTGGAACTTGTCTGTGTCTGTTACATCATGGTCTGAGTACCTTAATTTTTCGACATAACCTAACAAATCTGCTTTCACCCGTACCCCATCTGGTATGCGCGGCAGAACAATTGTTGTGGCAGGTTGTCTACACGGTGACCTGGGTACCTGTTGCTTGTCCTTTCGTGATGGTGGATGACTCGAGGTTCCCACCTCCATTGGTAATTCTTTGGCATATTGTTCTGGTCGGCTAGTGACTTCCTCCACTGCTCCCTCCAATGGGTGTTCTGACATGGCTGTATGTGACTCTTCTAGCTCGGTCGCTTCTTCTTGATTTGGAGTCGTCCCATTGACTCTCGGGTCTTCTTCAGGGTTTTTTGGTTGCACTTGGTTTCTTACGTCCTCATTTTGTTGGCAATGTCCCTCTTCTGGCCTATCAATGTCCATGCCTGCAGGTGTTGTCTGTTGGGTTTCTTCGACCATGAGTGTCGAGATTCCTGGTGTTGTATTTGGTGATGGGATTTCGTCCACATTGACTACTTCTGGCAGTGGAGATGGTTGATGTTCGTTTCCTTGCAATTGTGTTTGTGCTCTGGTTCTAACTCTAGGTTGTCTAGTTGTCTGGATCAGTTCTACTTGTTTGGGCAGTCCCATGGTGGCAATACCTCGTCATTCGTTGAGCTCAGTAGCCTCTGCAACCTCTGTAAACTTCACTCTCTTCTTCGTATGCTCTATCACTCTCTGCCTTTTCCAACTTCGCAATAAGATTTGTACTCCAAGTTCCTTCGTACTTTCCATTACTTTCCCTTGTCGTCTCCAGTTGGCACGATTAATGCGGTGTCCCGTCAGACATTTCCAGCATTCAATTCCGCTAGACTTCGTCACTTAGCGCTTCTTTTTGCTACAGTCGCCTTTCCCACTTGTTTTTTCTTAGAACTGACCATTGGCCTTGTCTTCCTCGGGCTCGTACTCCCGAGTGTGCATTTTCCTTGTCCTTTCGACGCACTGCACCTCTGTTGGGACCATTTGATCTCCTGCTTTTTTTTTTATATACTATGTGGTGACTTTCAAGTTATGGGTGGTCAACTGTCCTTATACAGTTTCAGTTAGCTCCCATTGATCATCCCTCTAAGTTCTACGCCTTTTAAGTCCTTCAACTGCACAACTCCGCCATTTGTGGTAGTTTTCACTTCATATGGTCCTAACCAGTGCATTCTGAGTTTTCTTGGGTGTTGAATGGATTTACTGTCATACATCAACACTAAGTCTCATTCCTTGAAAGTTTTCCTCTTGATGTGTCTGTCATGCCAAGATTTGTACCTTGCTTTTTGAACTTGTTGGTGGAACCCTTTTAGGATCATGTCTTCCTCCATGATCATCAGTTGATTCAGCCTATCTTGTACTGCGCCTCGTTCTGTCATGTGTGTAATCACTGCTATGCGCAGACTGGGTACCAAAAATTCTAACGGCACCACTGCTTCTTGTCCATATACCAGTCTAAATGGCATGTGTCCTGTCAACTTCTTACATGTGGTCCTATAGGCCCACAATACTGGTGGTATTTTGAGGTCCCAATCGTCCCTATTGACGTTATCAATCTTTGTCAGTGCATTTTCAAGGATTTTGTTAAATGCTTCTACTATTCCATTTACATGTCAGTGATATGGAGTACTCTTTTGATGATGGACTTCAAATTCTTTAGTCATAGCCTTAATAGTGTTGTTAATGAAGTGAGTGCCTTGGTCGCTCATCAAAATCCTTGGGCAACCAAATCTAGTGATCACTTGCTCAAATAGAAAGTGTGTTGTTGTCTTTGCACTCCAATCTTTGACTGGTGTTGCTTCTTCCCATCTTGTTAGGTATTATGTCATGGTGATAATGTACCTTGCTCCTGTCCTCTTTGTTGGTGGGTTAATTGGTCACACAAAATATATTTCCCATTTGTTGAATACCTGCAAGGTTACCTGTGGTCATAGTGGCATTTTGTCCCTTCTATTGGGTTTACCAACCCTCTGACAGACATCGCATCGTTGGTAGTACTCTTTCAAGTCTCTGTGAATGGTCAACCACCATAGTCTTGTGCGCAATACCTTATGCATGGTATCTTTGCCTACGTAGTGTCCTCCTGTTATTCCCTCACGGGCTTCTACTAAAATTCTTGGTCTTTCATGTTCTAGCACATATCTTCTCAAGATGTTATCTACGCCCATTTTATATAAGTGTCCTACGATCAACTAATAGTATGCAACCCAGACTACCAGGTTTTTCTTCTGCGTGGTGTCATATTCTGGTGGTTGAGTACCTGTACTCAAGTACTGGATGATGTCTGCAAAGTATTCATCGACAATCTTGATTGAAAATAACTATGCGTCCAGACAATTGTCCTCTAAACTATTCAGGTCAGGTCCTGCATTCAGCTTCCTTGGCTTGACTATTACTTCAAAATAAAAATTCTTGAAACAATAGTAACCATCGACAGATTCTCCCCCCCAACACTGGCTTGTTGACTAGGTACTTAAAGGTTGAGTGATCTGTGAACATCTTAAAATGTTTTCCCAGTAAGTAGTGTCTGAACTTCTGCGTAGACCATATCTAGGCCTTCCCTCTCTGTAGTGTTATTGTTATGCTTCGATTCTGATAGTTTTCTTCTCATGAATGTTGTAGGATGATCCAAATATCCTGCTCTTGGCTGCACCAAAATAGCTCCAAGTGTTATGGTTGATGCATCTACATGTACGTGGAATGTCTTCTCCCAGTCTGGAAATACTAGTATTCATGCGGTGACCATCTTTTCCTTCAACATATCCAGACCGTGTTGATAATATTCATTCCATTGAAACTTTGTATCTTTCCTTAACAGTTTCTCCATTGGCGCAGTGATATGCGCGTACCCTTTGATAAAAAAATTGTAGTATCCTGTGTGCCCCAATGTTGCTCTTAGTTGATGGATTGTTTTTGGTGGTGGCAAGTTAACAATTACTGCAATCTTTGCAAGGTCTACTAGTAAACCTTGCTTGCATACTATATGGCCCAATAGTTTCCCAAATGGTGTTCCGAAGATGCACTTCTTGATGTTTATATCTAACACTGTCTGCATCTTTCTAACATTAGCCGCAAGACCTCTACTTGGTCTTTGAACATACTATAGACTGTCCAATCGTCCAAGTATACCTCTAGAAACTGGTGGATAAATTTCTTAAATGTAGCTATGACTACTCTGGAGAATATTGTCGGTGCATTCTTCAGTCCAAACTGCATGACTGTGTACTGGTAGGATCCCCATTATGTAGCAAACATGGCCTTGTATATGTCTTCCTGTGCTATCTTGATCTGGTGGTAGCCTGAGAATCCATCAATGAATAGTAAACTATGTGTCCTCATACGTTCTCCAACACTTCGTCCGTGAAAGGTGTAGGCAACAGTTCATGTAGGCATGCATCGTTCAACTTCCTTAAGTCGACGCGTATTTTTATCCCGCCTTGTTTTTTCTCCTGAACTACCATTGAGCTTATCCATTCTGATTCTTCCACGGGTTCTATAAGTCTGGCTTCAAGCATCCTGTCGATCTCAGCTTTAACTTTCTGCTTATATATCGGGTTAAGTCTGTATGGTCATTGTCTGATTGGTCTTGCTTCAGCTCTGAGTGGTATCTTCATTTCTCCTAACTCTCCCTCTATGCCTTTCATTTCTATAAATGTTGTGGGGAATAGATCATTGTACTCGTGTAGTAACTCTGTTATGCTTTCTACTATTTGTTCATCCTAGTAATCTCCAATGTTGGCCATTTTGGGATTCTCAATTGTCCCAATGTTGACTTTCTTCACCTTGATCGACGCAACAATTACTTCTGATTCTAAAGGTGGACCTTCCACTTCTCTTTCGCATTCCACTTCCTCGATCTGAATATCGTGTGGATCGTCTTCATCTGGTGATTCTTCCTGCACATGGTAGCATGACAACAGTTCTTTCACTTTCTGTCTGTTCCGCTATTGTTCCTTTGTTATGAGTTTGACTTATGGTTCCTTAATGAATATCGCCCCTCTTATTTGCTTAAGTGTTGAGTCTATGTTGGGGTTCTCATGCTCAAATGAGAAAGTGACTGTAAAATTTTGTTGCAGTATTGTTCAACTCGAAGTTCCTTTGTGCAGTTCCTGGTCTGTATACCAGTTTGCTGGTATGCCCTCTAAAGTCTGTACAAAATTATGAGGTCATTCCTCTGGGGGTGTCTTTTTCCACAATGCTCTGCACTTATCCAAGTGTTTCTCTAGTGCCCCATGTCCATTGTACTTCTATTGTTGGTTGCTTCTTTGTTCTGAGCCAAACCTTATGCACAGTAACTGTTTGCATTGGTACCAATCCTTGATTATTTCTTTGTGTGCGCCCCACCATCTTGCAGGTGTGGCCTTGAGTGATATATCGAGTGCTAAGAGTCTTTGATTTTATAACACTTAATCCTCGTATTGTGCCAAGAATACTTCTAGATCATTTACTCCATGGAAACTGCGTGGTTCCCTTACCTCCGTACCTACCCATCTTACTACGTAGTCTATTCTTGCGCATCTTCTTGTGGAAACTTCGTGTAGACTTTGTTGCCAGTTTTCTAAACCTGTGTCTGAGTCTGTCGCACATGAAGTAATGCTCTGCCAACTGAGTATCCCATCTGTAGTTGGGTTTACGCAATCCTCATCGCACGCAATTGTTCTTTACAACTGGTTGATTTCCTCCAAGTCCAAGCAAGTAGGCTCTACAAACCTCTCCCCTTCTGATGGGTCTAATGGCGCAATGACCCTGTATTCTCCTGACTCAAATGTCATTTTTCGTGTCTTTAAATTAATTATGGCTTGGTTATCAAACGCCCAATCCAAGCCGAGCAATGTTGGATATGGTGTTGTGTCGTCCATTATTTCAATCACTTCAAAGTCTGCTATAGTGCGCACTCCATTAAGGTTTATTGTTACTCCTTTCAGTCTGCCAATTGGTAGAACTCTATGTTGGTTTGCTAGCTTCAACTGAACAGGTGAATATCCTAATGTGATCTCTCCCATACATTGCCATGTCTTCTTTGGTAATGCATTGACTTCAAATCATAAATCTAGTATGATATTTCCCATGTTGAAATCTATGATGTTGGTATTCAGCCTGAACTCCCTACTTGTTCTTCTCCTTGTATGTAGGTGATTGACTATTTTTTATTCTAGTTTTCCTTTTGTCTCTATGCTACATCTTTCTAATATATTTTGTAATATTTTGACAGAGTATGGATCATTCAATATTCTCACACATGATTGCAAAAATCCTTTGAGTGTACTTACTTGTCCTAGGGGTTGTATTTCTTCGGTATGATCCAGCGATGGAGGCATATTGTACTCTAGCTCTTCCTTGCTCTATTGCGCAGTTGAAGTCGACACAGTGTCTTGCTTCAAGAATACTTGTCTGGTTTGCTTAAATGTCTCCTTCTCGTTATGCGCATCAAACTGTCTCCTTGGTTCGACATTCTTCTTTACCCATTGGTGTTGTACTGGCTCTTGTCGGACTATGTCATTTCCTGTTTTAGCTCCTCCACACATAACTATGTTGATGTTTCATCCTTCATCCCTTGCTTCCGCTGAAATCCATTGAACATTCTGGTTGTTTTGATTCCTCTTTTCCTGGATCTTCCCTAGTAACGTAGGGCATTCTTCCGTATCATGATCCGATGTGCGACAATACATACAAGTCACTAGTGGAAGTGGACATTCTCTTGCATAATGTCTTCATTGCTGACAGTTGTGACATACCATTGGTCCTCTATCTATTCCAAAGCCTCCTCTTTCTCTTCCTCCACCTTTGTAGCATGTTCGATCTCCTCTCAGCACGTTATACAGAGGTGCCTAATTGTACTGCGCGGTATTGTACTGAGGTTGTGTTGTGTTGTACTTTGGTTGTGCGGTATTATATGGTTGCTACACAGTATTATACTACTACTGCGTAGTGTTGTATGGGGCTGGAACTTGGTTAAACTATGGTGTGGCTTGTACAGTCACCATTTATGCATGCACCCTATATGCATCTGAGGTCCTCTCTTGCATCAAATCCATAGTTCTACAATCTTTGTCATCATGGCCTACCAACTTGCAAAAGTTGCAATATGAACTCTTTGGGACTGTCTGGTATTTTTGCATCATTGGGCAGTGATATGGATCGTGGCCCAATTTCTTACAGATTTCGCACCATAGTCCTCCTGTTGGTAATGGATCTGGAATGCCTGTTGCCATGTATTGCGTGAATGTTGGACATTCGTTTTTGTGGTGTCCTTTCGACCTGCATGTGGTACACCAAACGAATTCTCGTTTGTCCTTACTTTTGTTCTGGTTTAGCTGGAATGTTAAGTTCTTCAAATCCTCCTTCAACTCTTCGATGGTTGGATCTGTCTGCTGATATTGGTTTTCTTCCAGTTGCAGGGCTGCCTGCAGAGCCTCTGTCTATGTCTGAAATTTATGTTGTCGCAATGGATATTGTAAGTGTGGTAGTAGTGAATTGACGAACAGGTGCCTGTGCTGCATATCGGTCATGAGATATTTCAGCTTTCCTTCAGTCGCTTGAATCTCTGGTCAATCTCCCATACAGATTCTCATGATTTCTATCTAATTTTGATCATCTCGTTCATGTATTGGTCCTCTAAACTTGGCTTCTGAAACTAATTTATCATCAATTTCTTCATGTCCGCAATTGTTCTAGTTGTCCCTAGTGGATTGTTTGTAGCTAAACTCATATACCAATCCAGTGTGTGATCCCTTAGTGTAATCGCTAGCTATGCCAGTTTAGTATCTTCGTCTATGATCTCTTTTGCTTCCCAATTCTTCTCACAGATAAACAAGTGTTTTTTCGGGTCCTTCGATGCTTCTCCTTTGAATTTTGGTAACCTGATGGTGGGATCGTGTCCTGCCATCCTGAATGTTGAACTACTACCTCTGCATGGTGTATATACTTGACCAGTGCTTCCCGAACTGGCTCCTCCAGTTGTTGTTCCTTGTGTAGATGTACTTCAGTCTTTCGTCTCTCGAAATTCGGTTGTCTAAATGGGGGTGTTCTTTTTGGTCTATTAGTCGCACATGGGTTTATGGGTTCGACAATGACATTAATATGGATAGGATTGTTACCTTCTCTTCCCGCTCTTGGACCTCTCATCTTCCTCTCATATGTTGCACGCAAGATTTACTCAATCTTCTCCACGGTCCGAAGATCCTCTACCTCTTCTTCATCACTTTCCAAGCCTTCCCTCACGGCTACGACTCTCTTCTTTGTGTTCACCTTGTATTGGTAGGGTACTCCACTGCACGTCTTTCCAGTTGTCGCCATGATCCATTTGTTCTAGTCACCGTCCATCATGATCGGGTCCAAGGGTTCCTCCTTCTTTCCTTTATCCACTTCTCCTTCTATTTCTCCTCTTTCTGTGAGTGCTTCCCCCCTTCTCCCATGCATGCAGGGAAGTTTAGTTGTCTGACTCCATTGTCATTACACCTTTGTTATATAACAGTGTCTTAATAAAAGTATACAATGATTTAATATACCTTCCTCCAGGCCCACGTAGAAACTCTTGCTCTACTGCGCTGTACGACTTCGTTGTATCTACTGCAAATTCTGTTATAAATCCTGCGATGATACTGTCGAGCCAAAAATCTATTGCGTGGGTGAACTTGCTATTCACTTGTTGTAATTGCTCAATCTGAACTGAGGTCCACTCTAACTGTCGGATCCAATTTATTGTGTGGTTATCCTTCAACCTCAATATCCACTCCTGTAATAAAAGTGGAAAATCACAGAAAAAGACTTCATGCAGATCAGTAAATACGTACTTCTCAAGATATTTGCGTGGTGTTACTCTAGGGTTTTTGTTATCTTTCTACGCAAACTCCAGCTCCTTTGTCTTTAGCCAACTTTCAATCTTTGCTTTCATGGGATTCCACGATCTCAACATCCCCTTCTAGCTATGCATTCTCACCTTCTCATCGTTCAATTCAGTATTCTCTTGACCTGCCTTCGGCAGATCTTACAAATTTTCAACAGATCCCATCTACTCAATCCTATACTATTTCAACTGACGGAAAAAAAACCACTTGTTGGTTTAGTTATATGAGTTTATATATCTAACTTAATTAACCCTGGGTTCATGTCTATTGGGGTTCCAACAAAGCCTCTAAAACTATCGGCCCTCCTAGTAAACCAGAAGCCAATGCAGTGCACAGAGTGCACTGCGCAGTCTCACCCAAGATAGTCTTAATGGGTGACTGCAATACTCAAGTGTTTGCAGTCCAGGTTTGAGTGGAGATCTGAGAAATGTGCGTTGAGAGTTCTATTTAACTTATTAAAGCAATATATTGTCATTCACGATTATGCAGGGAGTATAATCAACTCATTCATTCAGCATGCTAATATCTGCTTAGAAATAGTAAAGAAACACATGCATTCTGTAATGTCCCCAAGGCCAACCCCAGTTGTAAATCTGATGTATGAAATGAATTGTAAATATGTGTTATAGGCTGGTGAGCCAAGTTTGTATAAGTTGGTGGGCTTATGTGATTG
>JZKD02S0169136.1:874843-894024 GCA_000966675.3 Picea glauca | reverse complement strand
GATTAACCTAATAATAAAAATAATAATAATGACATGATTAATCCACAATGGGGATTTAATCCAATAACAAAATAATAAGAATGCTCTTCGCAGTTACATTATTTCAACAATATTAACCTCTAAAGAGGCTTGGCTCCCATAGATAAGTTCATTAAAGAAGGGTCCTTGATCCCAAGTCCTGTAGATTTTAACCTTGTACAATTATTTACTGCAAACAGATTTTCAGTAAAAGAACATAAAATATACAATGGAAAATACACACATTACACATAGATTTTTCCCCTGGAAACCCAAACCGTGAAAACCAACATATTCTATATTCATCCACTTCATACATTGTTTACAATACAATATACATATAGGAGCCAACGACATCCAAAACCCTAATCCAATGACATGGATTAGTCAACAACCCTAATTTCTTAACCGGAAATAGAAAACCTTCGACAAAAAACCATGTGTCGAAAAAACTCCCAACAATGGACATGAAAATCGAGGCAAAAAAAATTGTGCAAAGAATATAACACATACCCAACATTCTCCCACTTGTTGTTTTCTTTGCATACAGGAGGTTACATGGTTACATAGTCAACAATCCAGGGCAACAATGCCCATAGATCCTCTACACTAAGAGACCTTCTTAGTGCTCACATATTTTGTTAATGAATCTGCAACATTCTTCAAAGTGTCCACCTTCATCAACAAAACCTTCTTTTCTTCAACCATGTCTCTCTGAATGCTATTGAACATCGATATGCTTTGTCTTTGAATGATAAGTTGGGTTCTTCGCCAGAAAAATTGCACTCTGACTATCACAATTTATCCTTACAGCTTGTTGTTCCAACCCAATACCTGAACATAATCTTTGTAACCATACTGCTTCCTTGCTTGCATGATTGGCTGCCATGTATTCAACTTTTATAGTTGAAAGTACCACTACAGACTGTCTTTTTCTCATCCAACTAATTGCTCCTCCAAATAGGTTAAACACATACCCACTTGTAGATCTTTTGCAATTCAAATATCCAACCCAGTCTGCATCCACAAAGCCATGTATGTCCAACACTCTATCCAATCCTAGTCTTCCTTAGTAGCACAATCCATAACTAGTAGTCTGACACAAATACCTTAAAACCCTTTTTACTGTTGTATAATGCTCCTTCCCTGGTTTTGACATATACTTTCTCAAAACTCCCACTGCATGTGCAATGTTCGGTCTAGTACAAACCATTGCATACATCAAAATGCCAACTGCACTCGCATATGGAACATGAGACATGTCCTCCTCCTCTTCATGTGTCTTGGGACACTAATCCGCATATAACTTTACACCAACATGAATAGGGACCTTGACTGATTTACATTCCTGTATATTAAACCTCTGTAATATTGTCTCGACATATTTTATTTGATTTAACCAGAGTTTCCTCTTTTCCCGATCTCTTTTAATTTCCATGCCCAAAATGAAATTTGCAACACTGAGATCCTTCATGTCAAATTTAGAGGACACCTGAGTTTTCACATCCTGGATAATCTCCTTATTGTTTCCTATCAACAACATTTCATCCACATACAAGACCAAATAAATCAAATGATCACCAATTAATTTAAAATACACACAATGATCCTCTTTGCTTCTTGTGAAGCCAAGTCCCAACATCTAAGTATCAAAATTTTGATACCACATCCTTGGTTATTGTTTTAAACCATATAATGACTTTTTCAGCTTGCATACTAGCTCATTCTTTCCCTTCACAACAAAGCCTTCTGGTTGCTTCATATAGATTTCTTCTTCCAGATCCCCATGTAGGAATGCTTTCTTCACATCCATCTATTCTACTTCAAAATCTAATGCAACAACAACATATAACATAAATCTAATAGAAGTTAACTTGGCAACAGGAGGAAAAATCTTACCAAAATCAATTCCCTCAACTTGGGAATAACCCTTTGCTACTAACTAACTTTGTATTTCTCCACTTTGCCTTATGCATTCAACTTCTTTTTAAATACCCATTTGCTTCCAATGGGATTTCTTCCAGTCGACAACTCCACTGGATCCCAAGCCTCATTCTTATCCAAGGTTGTTATTTCTTCATCCATGACCTTTTTCCAGAGTTTTCCATCCTTTGAATCCACTGCCTCCCTGACAGTTCTAGGATCATCATCAATAATAGACAAAGCAAAATTTGAACGAAAATCAAGTGGAGCATACATTTCCGGTTGCTTTCTTTCCCGAATCAATCTCCTCAATACTGGAGTATGAGGATCTTCTTCTTCTATAGAGTATGATTCATCAAACTCTATTTTCTCCGGTTCTTCCTTACTTGGCAGGACACCCTATTTGACAACATCTTTTATTTCTCTAAATACCACATCTCGGCTATACACAACCTTCTTAGTTTATGGGTTCCAAATCTTATAACCTTTAAGACCATCTTTATACCTAATAAAGATACACTTTTTAGCCTTCCTATCTATCTTACTCTTGTTTTCCTTTGGAACATGAACATAGATCTCACAATCAAATACCTTGAGATGTGTGAGAGAAGTTTTCTTACTAGTCTGTACCTTTTGTGGAGTCTTGTCATCCAGTGCTGACGAGGGTGATTTGTTGACCATGTAACATGCAATACCCACTACCTCTGCCTAGAATTCTTTCCCTAACCCGGCACCACTGAGCATGCACCTTGATTTTTCCATCAGTGTCATGTTCATCCTTTCTACAACTCTAGTCTATTGGGGTGTATATGGAGTAGTCTTCTGCCTTGATATACTGCACTTCTTATATAATTCTTCAAATTCATTCCTGTAGAACTCTCCACCATTATCTGTCCTCAACACCTTAATTCTTTTCTCTATTTTATTCTCGATAAGAGCCTTAAACTCTTTAAACATGTCAAGGACTTTAGATTTCTTCCTGAGAAAATATATCCAAGTATTCCTCGAGAAGTCATCTATAAATGAGACATAGTAGACATATTTTCGCAATGATGGAATCGACATAGTTCCAAGCACATCATTGTGAACTAGCTGTAAAATTCCTTCTGCCCTCATTGCACCACAGGGGAATCTTACCCGGTTCCACTTCCCATATACACAATGTTCACAGAAATCAAAATCCAGAGAGCAGTTAAATATACCTTCAACCATACCTTTATCGTGTAGTAGTTAAAGACCCATCTCTTCGATATGCCCAAGTCTTTGATGCCACAACATAACCTTTTCTCTAGATACTGTAGGAGTCTTTTCTTCTTCTTCTCCAATATCAGGAACAATGGAACTATTACACCCATCACTAATAGTACTTCCTTGCAACTTATATAGAGTTCCAATTTGAACTCCCTTTAGCAACACCATTGCTCCTCGAACCATCCTATAGGTTTCTTTTTCAAATACCGTTTTTACCCCTGCATCGTCCATTTTTCCTACAAAAATCAAATTTTTGGCCAATCCTGGGATGTGCAGAACACCAGGTAGTGTTCTAATCATTCCATCTATGAGCTTGAACTTGACTTTTCCTCATCCTATGATTATGTTTGTCTATTCATCACCTAGGAAAACATTACCTCCATCATACCTTTCATATTCACAGAACCACTCCTTATGGGGAGTCATATGAAAGGATGCACCTAAGTCAACAACCATGCCTCATGTTCTACACGTGTGCTTGAAGAAGCCAAGTACACATCTCCTCCTCCTTCCTTGGAGGTCTTTTCTTCTGTAGAAGGAACTTCTTCAGATCCATTCTTTTTCTCAACTTTGGATATACACTACTTCTTGTAGTGCCCTTATTTTCCACATCTCCAGCGTACCTTTACAAACTTTCCAAGAGATTTAGATCTACCCTTAGACTTAGATCTCCCACTTGAGGACTTAGATCTATTTCTTTCGTGGTAGAGTCCTTTTGCAAATAATGCATATGTGCTCTGTCCTTCCATGTTCTTTCGTCTCATCTCCTCCAACAACAAGGATGAGACCACTTCATCAAACTTCAAGGAAATTGTATTACTATCTATGGCCACAACTAGACTATCCCACGAGTTTGGTAAAGAGCACAGTAAATTGATAAACTTATCTTCCTCTGAAATTTTAATCTCAACATATACTAACTGACTTACCATAGTATTGAAGGCATTTAAATGCTTTGCCACCAAGTCTCCATCTCTCATCCTCAGGTTATACAACTTCTTTCTCAGGAATAATTTATTTACTAGGGACTTAGACTGATACAACTTCCCCAACTTATCCCATAAATCCTTGGTTGTAGCTTCCTCTGACACATTCAGTAATACTGAATCTGAGAGACACAGTTGGATTGTGCTCTTCACTTTTTGATCCAACTTTTTCCAGTCATTTGTTGAAGTTCATGTAGGTGCAATACCTGGATCCACCACGATCCACTGATCTCTGTCCACCAACAGATCTTTCATCTTGAGCTTCCACAACTCAAAACTTTACCCATTAAACTTCTCGATCTCCATTTTCAAATTGCTTGCCATTTCTCTTCACCTGAAGAATCAATATCGCAAATCTCCCACTATAACAAGGCCTATCACAGTCTTGAGACAAACCCTTGACCACAAAGGCATCCCCCTGACATCAATAATTGCTCCGATACCAAATGTATATTTTAACCTTGTACAATTGTTTACTGCAAACAAATTTTCAGTAAAAGAACAAAAAAGATATAATGGCAAATACACAAATTACACAGAGAGTTTTCCCTTAGAAACACAAATCGGGAAAACCAACATATTCTATATTCATCCACTTCATACATTGTTTACAATACAATATACATATAGGAGCCAGGGACATCCAAAACCCTAATTCAATGACCTGGATTAGTCAACAACCCTAATTCCTCAACCAAAAATAGAAAACCATCAGCAAAAAACCATGTGCCGAACAATCGCCCAACAATGGAAATGAAAATCGAGGCGACACAAAAATCGAGGCAAAAGGTGACATGTTTCTCGAGGAAAAATCATGCAAAGAATATAACACATACCCAACAAGTCCACCATTATGTTTGGGAGCTCTGGCTATCGACCAATTAACCAAATAGAATTTCTTTGCATTTGACTTTCCTCCCTACCATAAAAGATTTCAGATTTCTTGTGCCATTTGATGCAAAATACCAGCTAGAGTAAGGAGAGCAGAGCATTGAAAAATAGGCAAAGCAAATAAGTCATATTTTACGAGAACAACTCTTCCCGCCGGATTGAGCCAATGTGCCCCCCATTGCCGAAACTTTGATGTGATTTTACCTATAACATTATACCATGATTGAGCTGATGGATTTGCTAGACTGATTGGAATTCCAAGATAATCGAAGGATGTCCAATTTTATTGGCGAGGAAATGAGATAATTATAGATATGGCTTGTATTTGGCCTTTTCTAACATTCCGTCCATAAACTTGGCTTTTGTTGTGATTCACTTTACCCCTAGATACAAAAGTAAAAAGATCTATCACTCATCTAAATTTTGTTGCAATAACAGTAAAGGCTCCTCCCATTAATATAGTGTCATTGACAAATTGTGGGAGGGCTTCATGCTTTTAACTCCCCTTACCAATTTAATACCAGGTAGATTTCAAGAGCATGTTTCTAACTCCAACTTCTTGCTCAAGGGTTTAGCCATAATAATATAGAGAAGAGAAGATATAGAGTAGCCTTAGTGTGAGCCTCTACTCCCTTTAAAAAAGGGGGTTGATCTCCCATTTACCAATGGAACAATCCAAAGATTACATATACAAACATAAACCCACCAAATAAAGGATGGACAAAAACCAAATTTATACAAAATATCAAATAGAAAGGAGTGATGAACTCTATCAAAAGCATTTGCCATATTTATTTTGATAATCATACCTTTATCCTTGTTTGTTCGACTAGGATGAATTTCTTCTTGGACCATGATGATGTTGTCCACTATTTGCCTCTTCTGCACGAACCCTCCTTGATTTTATGATACAATTTTGGGAAGCAACTGTTTTAACCTATTTGTAGTTATCTTGGAAAACACTTTGTATGATGCATTGCATGGAGAGATGGAACAAAACCTTGAAAAGGAGGAAGGATTGGCCTCTTTTAGGATGAGAGCCAAAAAGAAGAGTTGGTACTTCCTCCAATATTGCACAACTTTTGTACACACTACAACATTATTTTAAGATTAGATTTGATGATGTCCCAACATTCTCAATAAAGTGGATTGTGAAACCACCTAGCCTCGAGGCTTTATTTGGCACTAATTCCCAAATTGCTCTATGAATTTCCTCTTCATTGATTTCTCCGATTAGTTCTTAATTATCACTCGGGGTTATTAAAACACTTTGTATGATGCATTGCATGGAGAGATGGAACAAAACCTTGAAAAGGAGGAAGGATTGGCCTCTTTTAGGATGAGAGCCAAAAAGAAGAGTTGGTACTTCCTCCAATATTGCACAACTTTTGTACACACTACAACATTATTTTAAGATTAGATTTGATGATGTCCCAACATTCTCAATAAAGTGGATTGTGAAACCACCTAGCCTCGAGGCTTTATTTGGCACTAATTCCCAAATTGCTCTATGAATTTCCTCTTCATTGATTTCTCTGATTAGTTCTTAATTATCACTCGGGGTTATTATCAAATGTATATTCTCCAACACGACCATTGTGTCCTTTTGATGTGCACCTTCTTTTTCTATGTACAAATCTTCAAAATGGAATCTCACCGCCTCTTTTATCTCTGTAATTCTTTTAAAGACAGACCCATCGTCCATTGAGATTTCTTTAACATTGTTTCTCAAAGTCATGGCTCTTGCTTGCTAATGGAAAAAAGAGGTGTTCCGGTCCCAAGATTTGATCAAAAGACTGCGAGACTTAACTCTCCACATTTCCTTCTCCATTCTTAGTGCTTTATAATAGTTTTGGAAAACTAAGTTTTCTTCATGAGTCAAATCACTGGATATTTCTCTAGATTCCATCATGTTTTGTACGATGGCAAGCTACGATCTACACTCTTCCTTCTCTCATTTTGGTGGGGTAAACACTTTTCTAGACCAATCCTTTAATGTTGATTTCACTGCTTTTAATTTTTGCTCCCATATATAAATTGGGGAGCTCACTATCCAATTACTCCATACCTCAAAAATTGCTTGTACAATTGCTTGATCCTAGAGCTACAAAGGGTTAAAAAAAGGGAGTAGGACCATAACCTGGTGAATTAGACATCAATATAACAATATGATTATGATATGAAGCCACCTAAGGAAGAATCTTGAAAGAAATCAAACAATTTTTGAGAAGGAATTCACTCTAGATAAGAATTTGGTAAACTTACCTTTGGAAGGCTTGATTTCTACTAGTACCTAGTTAGATATCAAATCTTCCATTTGCTCCCATAAGGGATCTCTAACCACACTCCCACCCCTTTCTCTTTACGATGAACAATTACATTGAAGTCATTTACAATAATATTGTTTCGATAGTATTGAGTGTCTTTTAATGCCGATAACGAGTCCCAACAATCCACCTTTTCCTTGTATAATACTAGCACGTAAACATTTATGATGTTTAACTTTTGACGTAAATGATGCTAAGTGAAACTTGTCAAAATCCAGTGTTGGGTTTGAAAAGATTCAGTCATCGACATTCAAATCAAAAGTTAAACATCATAAATATGTTGGGTTTGAATAGAGAAGTCTATATGCAAAAGTTGATTATTCCATATCGTATAGATACCTCTGGATGCACCTTTACAGTTGATTGCTCGACCTCACATCTTTTCCATTGGAGTTTACAATTTTTTATTGCTTCCGAGGCCTCTAATTTTGTCTATCAGAGTAAGATGATAGAGGGCTACTCAGTCTTTACTAGATTCCTTATTGATTCTACTTTAAACTCGCTTAAAGCATCTTTACTATTCCAGGAAACAATGATCATTACTTACTATAAGTTTTTTGAACCTTGCCAGTGGGTGGGGTCGATGATCCTAGTTTCTTTATGTTTCTTGTTCTTGATCCCAAGGATCTTTCAATAGTCGATTGGGTGCCCATACATTTTTCCTTATTTGCAATTTCTTCCTAAATCTCCTTTGTTGGTTTTCTTCCTACCTTTTTGGGCAATTTTTCTTCCACCTCATCTTCTTCCTTCTCTTCCTCATTATTTTTTTGCTGGGCTTTTTTCTGGGTAAAGATTCCATATACAATTGTTGGCTTTTATGGGGATTGATCTATCTCTTCACGATGATATGATATATTGCTTTTTGCTCTAGGTGAAGGAAGCGTTTATGGGTTTTCTTTAATCATTGGCGTCGAGAAAGATTCCCAGTAAATGCTTGATTGGATACTAATGTCTCAATCATTGGCATGGATTCATCTTAAGCCAGAGCTTCATGCATATTTGTTCCTTGATTAGCATTATCTTTCTTTGGCCACTTTGGAGATTTCCTTGTCGAGTCCTAATTATGGGGTTTACAAGGATCGACCGCCTGAGAATATTGGTTCGACTCCATTGATTTGTAGGGCCCTGATTGATCCTATCCCACTGATGTTGGCTCAATGCTTGAAAAAGGAGCATTTTGCTTTACATTCAATTTTTTCCTCGTTACTTGCTGCCATTGTTCTTCATTCTCTTGAGCTAGTTGATCCGCTTGAGGTTTTTTTTTTTTGCAATCCTTCATGAAATGTCCATACTGATGACAAAGCTTACACTTAAAGGGAAGCTGCTCATAATATATATGATGTACATGTTTCTAGTTGTCCAAGGATAGTTATATGGTTTTAGGCAAACCCTTTTCCATGTCTACTTCTACACATATGTAGGTGCAAAGAAACATGCTCTCCTTCAGTTCATATCTATCAATGTACTTGCACAGGGCATCACCTATGCACTTCATGGTGTCTTCATTCCAATAATGTAATGGTAAATGCAACAAACGAACCCACACTAGCATTGTTGAAGAGACATTGTGCTCTGGGTTGAAATCCAAAGTCCACCTATTCAAATACATACCTATGGATCCAAAAAAATGGGATCAATTTTGGAAGATGAGATCTATGTCCTATTTTCTTCAAACAGAAAGGCATAGAATCCTCGTCCACAAAAATAATGAGTTAACTTGCCCTTGTTAAGCACTTACCAGTTCCTTTGTACCCAAGCTACCATGGCTCTAGATGAAGGCCACACCCTTATGAATTGTCCAACCAACCCTCTTTTGGCAAGGGCCAATACCATATGTTGAGAAGCTGTAGAAGGAATGGAGACTTTAGGGATTTCATCTAGTTTCTTAACAAATTTAGAAGGTTAAGCTTTAATCGTCTTCCCAATAGCTGTAACTAAGGCTGTAAATAGAACTAGTACTCTATGACGTAGAAGAGATTCACAATTTTTTTCTTAGAAAGTCAACAAAGTTTATGTGTTCTTCCTATTTGTTTGAATAATGTGACAATTGAGAATCCATAATGGTGGATAATTTGGCAATATGTAGCAACTTTCTCTAAAATTGAACGAACTTTTTAATAAAAAGAAAAACATATCATTGATCTTCCTAATTGCACAGTATGTAATTTTTAGTCTTCATTCTATGTGTATGAACAATCTATTTATTACATAACTTACATATATGTTGATTACAAGGTATGTAATTTTTAGTCTTCATTTTTTATGCATAAATGAATTTCTGAAAAATTATGGGACACTAGAATTATATAAACTTAACCACTCAAAATCCAACAATTATTCACCAAAATTTGAACAAAATTAAAGAAATAATATCCACACAAAATAACCAAAACATAGAATGTTTACACTAATACTTAATTATGACAAAAATAATATTTAAAAAAAAAAAGATTTTAAAAGATAATATAATCATTTTTAATTTAAAAATATATACAACAATAATAAATAAAATAATAATGAATAAGTTCAAAAAAAAAATTCCTATAATAAATTATGAAATTATGCATCTCTTTTTGTTACCATATTACTTATACTAAAAAAAATGGAATGATGGATATCTGATATATACACCTATCATCTCCCACAGAGTGGGTGAATCATGGTACCCATCAAAGATTATGTAAAACAAAACAGGCCCTTTTTTTTGGGTTAAAGATGGGCTCCTCCCGCCTAGATAACAAATTTGAAAAATATATGAGCCGAGTGTTTGGAATAAAATAAAAAGGAGATTAATTTGATTAAAATAGAAGAAAGAAAATACAAATTTAGTTTTTCATGTGCACTTTGAACAGAAAAGGAGGAGCAATTGGAAAAACCATTAAGATGAAATCTGTAACTGTCTCTCGAAAAAAGGGTAAAATTCTTATGATTGACTATGCATGCCTGCATGACCTTCATATTCTTCTTCTCATGGAAACGGATGCATAAATCTATACATTTCAAAAGAGAGACACATATATCTGTTTCATCGCAGACTGGGTGAAAGGACTCCGAAACTTCGAGACTTGAACCGGCTCAATTCCATAAACACCGACTACAGTTAAAATTGCTCACAAAGGCGGGTGCTATCGCACTCTCAGGGTTTGGAGTGAAAAATTTAAAGAGAGTCAGTGCAATTCGAACTCGAGACCTTTTGATGTAGCGGGGAACGATAATCTGTTGTAGCGGGGAACAATAATCTGTTCTCTCTGAATGGGAGCGAGAAATTGTTGTTGTCTTTTCTTAAGGGATTGGGAGAGACAATGGGTGCCCTAACGGACCAACTCAGGACCTCCACTAAGTCCCCACCACTATCGTCCTATTCTTCTTCAAATAACGGGAGCAAGAGCAGGAGTAGGCTCTTCTCTCAGCGCCTGGAAACCGAGGAGAGGAGGAGGTACAAGCGAAGCACGACTCCGCTGAGCACCCCAAATCAAATTTCATGGTCTCAGAAGAAGAAGCAGCGCCTGGGTTCTCCTCCTTCTGCTAGGTCTCACCACAGTTTGCTTCTGCCGCGATCCGAACCCTCGACCTCAGCGACAAACCTCACCAGTCATCAGCGACAAATCTCTCCAGTCACCGTGATCAGGACGTTAGAATCTTTTCCTCCCCCTTCTCCTTTGACGAGGGCTGTGCAGGGTCCCCAGCGTCCGCAGCAGCACTCCAGGATGTTCTCCGTGCCAAAACAGTTGGGGGAAAGCGTTTCAGAGGTCCAACATTTGGAGGACGAGAGTCGGGTTTGGTCCAAACTGGAGGATCAATTCAATAGGTGCCATGAAGAGTCGTCTAATTCTAAGGCCCTGGAAGCTTTGAAGAGGAGACTTGCTCTTTTGCAGAAACAATTTGATGATGCCCAAAGAAATGATAATCGTGCAAATGGACTTTTCACTCGGCAGAGGGTGCTTCAGATCAGCCCATCTTCATCATCCACAATCGCAGCTCATGTTGATGTAGAGAGGGGGAGAGAGGCTAGGCCGGGGCATGACAGAGAAGTAAAGCCCGGTGATGGCAGAGAAGCGAAGGCGGGGAACAGTCAGCCTTGGTATGAGCTATATGGAAATGCTCACAAGAGGGATTTCACATTGAAGCGCTTAGACTTGGAGCTTGAATTGGTCAGCACGAAGTTTGAAGCATTGAAGTTTACCTCGAAGGAGCTGTTCAAGAATAAGGAAAAGGAAGCAGAAGTGGAAAAAAAATCAGTAAGTAATATATTTTGCAGCTGACAGGTTTAACTAATTAATGCTGAATATAGTTATAGGGTTTGTAGGAAATTTATTCATCTGACATGCTTGGAGCATACTCCTAAGATTATTTTTTGCCTCGAAATAAACGGTTTAGTTGATTACTCAAGGCTATTGGCTTTCAACTCTCCGTGAGCTAGTAATGAATCATCCTTATTTGTATGTTTTAAGTAATTGTTACAGCACAGAGTTTAGTAGACAACGATTATAGAAGCTATTCATAGGACAATGCAACACGTGGAAAATAAATAGTTATGGCAAATGGCACGTACAAAAGGCTAGTAAACAGTTGTAGGCCATAGACATGGATGCAAATAGTGAAGATATAATGCGAACCTAAGCGCTTGCCCGTAGGTTGCCTTGAAAAGAACCCTTGGGTCATGACTACCAGATTTGCCTATAGGTTAGGACATTTAAGGCAATTTTTCTTGTCAATGCATCACAAATCACATACACAAGGCTAAAAAAAGTCCTTGCGGGTAGTGCCAGCTTTGTGCATTTGTCTTCCTCCGCTTCTTGTACTTCCATTTCTCTTATTACTTCCTTAAGCTCTCTTAAATGCTATTTTACTGGTTTAAGAGAAAATCTCTTACCTTTGCTGTCTTTCCTTCCGTTGTTCATATACTTGACCAGTTGCTTATGGTACTTGCTTCTATCATAGATAGTCTCCTCAATCCTCTGGTCAAAATCTTGATTTTTCCCAGTGAAAGGTGAGGATCATATCTCATCTTGTAGTCAAAGGATATAACATATACTGCCTTACAATTTACCAAGTTTACTTTATGTGTTTTTCGACATCCTTGGGTCTGACCTGCATATTTATTTCGTCATCATGTTGATGAATTTATCTCAACAATTATCTTTGTCGATCAATAAAATCAAAGTTCCATTCAACATTCCATTCCAGATTGTAGGAAAAATAAGCAACTTGTTAAATAATGGGTAATGATTTTAAGTAAGCAAGATAATCATCTATTAGTACAAAATCTAAAGATGTGCTAATAGTAATACTGATGTAAACAACTACATAGACTGACGTAGTAATCAATCTGTGTTTGACTTGGTGCACACCAACAAACTTGAGGGGAAAGGAATGATGGAAATTGACCAACCAAAGAAAACACGTGGAAATGAGAAAATGAATGTGGGGAAAGAAGTACACATGGCATTTTGTGGGTAACGGGGCACTTATAAATGATTTGTGTTATTTTAAAATTTAAATAGGTCAATAGAATGGGTATGAGTAGGATGGAAGATTGTGAAGGGAAACATGATATGCAACATTGAAATGTGAGTTGCAAAAAAGAAGAGAACAAAGCCTACTATACTCGGAAGTTAGTTAAAATATTTGTTTTTGTCCTCAAACAATAGTCTTACTATAACCATGTCAAAAAATTGGCTAACAAACTTGAAAGGAAAAGGAATGATTGACATTGGCCAACCAAAAAAAACATGGGGAAATGAGACATTGAAAGTGGGGAAAGAAAATACACATGGCATTTTGTTGGTAACGGGGCACTTATAAAGGATCTGTTTTATTTTGAAATTTAAACAGGTCAATATGATGGGTATGAGTAGGATGGAAGATTGTGAAGGGAAACATGATATGCAACATCGAAATGTGGGTTGCAAAAAAGAAGAGAACCAAGTCTAATATACTTGGAATTTAGTTAAGAAGTTTGTTTTTTCCCTCAAACATTGATCTTAGTATAACCACATTGAAAATATTGTCTTGAATATCTAGGTTATCCTCTAATAAGTGGTTTCGAAATTTTGAATAATATCTTGGATATTTCAGTTTCCCAAGAAAATATTATGATAGTTCTTGGCAAAATTTTTTCAAAGAACAACTTGTAAATGATATTTTTTGCAAAATACTCCATAGATTTGCTTTTATTGCATTGTTATTGAAGGTACAGCTTGGGGCTTAGCAGATGATAATTAGAATTAGTAATCACTAGAACAAGAATTCACAGGAGTGCTGAAATCTTACCAAGATGTATCAGTGGATTTAAATCAAATCACCAAACGCTACTCAAAGCAACATACAAATATGATATTGATTCGGCGTCTTATTAAATTGAAGGGTAGGATGTTGTTGTGAATGTTGAACTCAATGTTCTTTGCATAAATGTATTGAATTAAGGAGATATTACTTTATTATTTTCCTCATCTCAACTCTAGTCTAATCATGATTTTAAAGGAAATATTTAGAGTTTGGTTAGTATTAATTAGGACAATATTAGTTTAAAACATTAATGTCTTTGAGATAAATGTATTGGAGTGAGAAATTAATTAATTAGATTATCATATTTTTCTCTATGCTAAAGCATGCCAAACTTATCAATGAGATTTTATTCTAGCAAGTGATTATTTCAACATATATTTTAAATTGATTGGGATGGGTTTGAATGTGTCACATGACATGGAGATACAGGGAATTTAGTATCCGATACAAGTACGTAGACCCCCCCAAAATAGGATATGCAAATATTATCTATATATAATTTGAAGAAAGGTAGAGAAATGAAATATAGATATAGTTAACACCAAGAATCTCGAGAGATAAGTTAACCTCCACATATTATTTTGCCTCCTTGCTTAAAGGATGAATGATTTTTGGGCCTAACCAAGCCTTTGTAGCAATTTTTAAACCCTAAAAATGTGCTTTTGTGTGTTGTTTTTAGTGTCTACAGTTGGACAGGTGAGCCTTGCATGTCTAATACATGTTGGATACGTGTTCAGCATGGGGACATGTATCTGAAGTGTGTTGGACATGTGGGACCCTCATGTCTCGTGTATCCACATGGATATGGGATATGAAGAGTTTTGTATGTAATTCAAACTAAGAAATCTTTCAGGGATTTGAGTATCTGATATGGGTACGTAGACCCTCGAAACAAGATATGCAAATATTATATATATATATATATATATGTATGTAATTTGAAAAAAAGTAGAGAAATGAAATATAGACATACAATTAACACCCAGAATCTCGAGAGATAAACTAACCTCCACATAGTATTTGCTTCCTTGCTCAAATGGCGATTGATTTCTGGGCCCAAACATGCTTTTAAAGCAATTTCTAACCCAAAAATGTGCTTTTGTGTGGTGTTTTTAGTGCCCACATGTCGGACACATGAGCCTTGCGTGTCTGACACATGTTGGATATGTGTTTGCTATGGGACATATATCTGAAGTGTGTTGGACATTGTGGGACTCACGTGTCTTGCGTATCCACGTGGATATGGGAAATGATGTGTTTTGTAAATAATTCAAACTAAGAAATCTTTCAATTCATGCATTATTTGAACTGTTTTCAAGTCGTTCATTTTTTTTCTCTCAAAAATATTGATTACTGTTGGTTGATGTTTCATAGAAACATGGCTATGAATGTCAGAATATGATGTTAAAATATCCCTAACTAGACACTTCTGATTAAGTTGATACAGCAAGCATTGGAGGATGCGTTTGCACTGCTTAATGATGATGAGGAAGCAGATGTATCGCTTGCTTTAAAGGGTTGGAATAGGTACTAATATCCTGGAAATATTCATATCTTTTGATAAGATCAAGGATTATGTGAGAAATGCTGTATTATTATCTAATTAGGAGTTGACATCCTTTAATTTTTTCTTGAGAGTGATTTTTGTATTTGCAGGAGAGAAGTGTTGGTGATGCATGAAAATTCTAATATTGAAATAACAAGAGAAATATTGCAATGCCTATTGCCCGGTGGATGGTTGAATGATGAAGTAAGTCCATAAAAATATTGTGCATTTATAGTGTTACTAAATGCAAGTCGATATTGTGTTCCTGAAACTTTCTTTCATTTTATATATTTGTTTATTCTCTCATGTGGAATGTTTTCTATATAACTATAGGTCATAAACTTATATCTAGAATTGTTAAAGGAGAGGGAGAAACGAGAGCCAGATAAATTTTTGAAATGTCACTTCTTCAATACATTTTTCTACAAAAAGGTGTGTTACTCATACATATCTGTATTAAATTGTCAAAGTTCTCTTATTTTTTACTTGGTATTTGCATGCCAATTATATTCTAACACGTGTTACTAATTCTTTAGGTTTTCTTCCATTAGGGAAAAGCAACTGTATTATTAACATCATAAAGTTTCTTTATGAACATTAAGTAAATGTACATTCTTGTTAAATAGTCAGTGCCATTAACATGAGCATGCACAATTTTTTTCTCTATTAAGGTTTGTGTTGTTTTTTTATTGCTGGGCACCACACATGTCCGGTAAATATAGGTATCTCACAAAAACTAAACATGAAAATAGTCATGCTAGCCAAAGAGATTTAATTCAAGCATAGCCTTACGAGCCTTACAGCCATATTTAGCTAAATATTAAAAAACTTAAAAATTACAATGATTATGTGTCGCACATTCTTTTCTGCATATCTTTTGTTCTTTTATAGAACCAAAGGTTACACAAATTGTGGGTGCAGGTTGGAATTGGCAGAAGGATCAGATGGGGTGTGACATCCTTCTCAAATTTAGGAGTCGGGTGTGTGGAAATATAGTTTTCAATAAAAATATATATTCATATGCAAGAATATATACTAATATCACACGTTCATTTTTGCATATATTTCTTTTATCTTTTGTTCTTTCATAGAACCAAGGTTACACAATTAATGGGTGTGGGTTGGAATTGGCAGAAGGATTAGGTGGGGTGTGGCATCCTTCCTGAATTTAGGAATTTGGTGTGTTGAAATACAATTTTTATAAAAAATATATATTTATATGTAAAAAATAAATTTTAAATGAAATATTAGTGGAAAAATCAGAAAATTCAGAATTGTTAGCTTGTGTGTGGTTTATAAATTAAGCAAATCAGAAATTTTTCTTGATGATAGATATATTATAATGGTTCACCATACTGCATGCAATGTACATTTCAGTCATATTCTACCAAGATGTTGGTTCACACTCCATGATTTCAGTCCTTATAGGTTTGTTATCCAATGTTAGAACTTCTCTTCTTATTGATTTGGATCCAAAGCAATTAATAGTAATACAATCCGATCTACACAAACCTTTAATTATAGTTTGGGTCCTTCAAGCACTTCAAACTACCTTTGTTTCAGTTCATTATGATTATCCATGGTGTTTGTGTTGGTGTAATTAATGTTCCACTATGTATAGTCAATGTAATCTTGACTTAGTGGACATTAATGTCTTTAGTGTAAGGCTTGTATGGTCTATCACTAATGTGGTGGTTAGGAGGTGCCCTTAGTGGTCCCTTTTTAATGTGTTGGTTAGGAGGTGGCCTTAGTGTTCTCTCATTATTGTGGTGGTTAGAAGGTGGCCTAATGGTCCGTAATCAATGTAGTGGTTAGGCTAGAGCTAATCACTATATAAATGGGTCTTGTATCCCCATTATTGAAATGAAGAATCTAATCTTCACATTTGGCCATACTCGACATCAATTGTAATTTTATATTATATTTCTAGGTTTGATTAAGGACGACCTAGTCAACTGAATGTAGGTTCATAACCCCTCCTTGGGGAAAGCGCCCTACCTTTTTAGTTGTGTATAATACACAACTCTTATTTGTGATCATTCATTCATTCTTATACAAGTGATTTAACCCAAGGACACTATAAAGGTTTGCATTGTCTTGTTCTTGGTTTGATCTATCTTGTGCTTGCGTTATTTCTTTTTCTAGCACACTTGTGCTAGGGTTTATCTCTCTCTTTAGGGTGACACCTCTCTTGGTTGCCCTCTTTCTTCATTGCAAAATTTGGGTTGGTTTTGGTTTTGGTTTCATTATATTCTCTTGCTAACACTCGTGAATCTCAACATGGTATCAAAGCAAGTGAGAACCTTGTTGACTCAATTCAATTGTTGTTTTAAGGTCAACACCTCTTTCTAGGGATTCCCAACGGTTAAAACCCTCTTTTACAACCAACACACTCTCCTCTTTTATTGCAGATTTGTTTTTCGGAAGTTGTTGGTACCTTCCTAGGGTTTAGAACTCTCTTTTACAACAAGTGCACTCCTCTTTGTTGCTGATTTGTTTTCTAGAATTTGTTGATACCTTTCCTTTCTTGAGTCTATCAAGGCCATGTTTGAATACTTTACAGAGGCTTCTTCTTGTTGATGTTATTGTAGCTGTGGGAGGTATTAACCTCCATGTGTAACCTCTGACTAGATTAGAATGTTCTGGAAGCTAGAGAAACCCTAAACAGATGTGTAGAAACCCTAGAAGACATGTCGACTCAATAAAAGAATTAATATTTAAGTATTAGCCTCTAAAAGAAGAAGTTGGCCTGGACAGGTGACAAAGAGCACTATAAATAAAGGGCGCTTGAGCTCATTTGGTCATTCACTCACTCATAGCTCACACAAGTCAAGTGGTGCGCAAGTTTGGAGAAGGAGTGCAGCTACAACTACTGCAACTAGGTTTTTGGTCTTGGTTTCTGGTTTGTGGAATCTTTGTTTGTTGCGCTATTCTTGGAGAGAGATACGCTATCTCTTGGTTATCTGTTGGGTCTGGTACTACTTCCAAAATTATTCTATTTGTCAAGGTTACAGTGCTCGGGGGTGGTTGCATGCTTATGGTTGGGTGACAATATTGAGATATTGTTTATGGAAAAATGAGCACATCGAATATTTTAACAGGTTATGGGCCCACACCACCTTCAGGACAGTCTAACCACTGGAAGGTAGTGCAACAGTTCTTTGTTAAGCTCGTTGTGGCACTAGTTACAACTGCAGCTAGGTCTGATTGTGCAACTGCAACAAACCCTAGCCCTTGTGTTTCGACACTTCTGGTGAAGCGTTTGACCTAATTTCTTGACATCCTAGTGCACCCTAGCCTAGCACACCTCTTGGTACCCTCAACTAGCAAAAACGTCAGGTTTGATTTTTTCGTCAAAGTCAAAGTTTGTCTGGTCAAAGCCAAAGGTTTACTGGTCAAAGTCAAAGGTTGACTTTTGTTCAAATTGATTTTGTGGTCAAAGTTGAAATTTTAGAGTTTCTATCTTGTTCTAATCATTGAATCCTCTGGTCAAAGCCAAAGGTTTACTGGTCAAAGTCAAAGGTTGACTTTTGTTCAAATTGATTTTGTGGTCAAAGTTGAAATTTTAGAGTTTCTATCTTGTTCTAATCATTGAATCCTCTGATTCAGTTTCTAATCTCTTCTTGTCAAGATGGTATCTAGTTTCAAATTGGAAGACAAGCTGGACGATGCTACAAGATTTCAAAGGTATGCACTTGCATATGCTAACCAAGTTGTATCATCTAGCAAAACATGAGTGTGTTTGCAGGGAAAGTACTAGAGACCTTGTCCAAGCTGTAATGTTGGATTCAGTGCATTCAGAGGAACAAGCACATCCCTCCATAGCAGTTGAGGCTTTAGGTTCCAGGTTTGATTAAATTGTTAAGCTTCCAATTTGCATATTTCAAGGGTGATAGTTGCTACTTTACAAATTGTGAAAGCAATCTTTGAAAGGTTCTATTATTGCTAGGT
>JZKD02S0169136.1:806236-858363 GCA_000966675.3 Picea glauca | reverse complement strand
AAAAATATAAATGGACAATAACTCAAGCAATTTTTATAACAGCAAGAGACATGGAAAATCTGCTCTTATTTATTATTAACCCAATCTGCAACAATTACAACAACAAATGACTCACAACTTAGGTTTGAGGACACTTGAAATTGATGGTGCAATTTGTAGGAGAATAGGAGACGAGGATGGCTGCTGCAATTGCTGCTGGTATGACTCTCCAAACCCTCTCTAATACCACTGTAAAACTGCTGTGATGATTCCCTTGGATGCAGAACTGAATCAAATCGGCCCACACAAGCCCCACAACCTATGACAGCTCAAAACACGACCTCTCCACGGAACTACGATCTCCCAATACGCCCTCCTCACCAAGAACATGCAGCCTCCTCAAGAGAATGAGGTCTACACTAGGAAGAAGCGATTTCTCCAGAAGGATCTCGACCTCACAGGGGATAATGCGACCTCCAAACAAGATGATTCGGCCTCCTCACAGTAAATTCATTCTCCATAATCAAGGATGCGACCTCCCTAAGCAGAGTGGTGGCCTCACAAAAAGGATTTTGGCCTCAACAAGTGTAATACGACCCTTCATTAGAACTCGACCTCCTTCAGAAGGAATTCGCCCCCCATAAGGAAACTAGATCTGTCACAATTGAACTCCACCAAAACCCCAATCTACTACAAAAAGACAAATCGACCTTCTCCAATGAATGCAAATGGAAGATCTGAGTATCTTCCCTCCCAATCAGCTATGGTGGAATCTTTCACTACCAAAACCAATCAACCACTAGGGTTTCAAAGCCTCAAGAGCTTTCTCCAAAATGGATAAGTAAAAATGATCAAGAATAACGAGAGAAATGAGCCCCCCCATCTCTCTTTTATCCCCCTTTTTGCCTTTCTCCGCTCATTTAAATTAATTAAGTGACTATATAATGTTTTATTCATATTATTCTCCAAGTCACTTTTTAATTACTCAATGTCATTTTATAATGTTGCTTTTTCCTCCAAATGACATTAAATAATTAATATATTAATTCCCTTTTTAATCGACTATAGCCTACGAGAATAAAATAGGCTACTAAGTCATCCCCTTTAGAACGATCACCTGGAAAGGGACATTACAATCCTCCCTTCCCGAGATTGCTTGCCCTCAAGCAACTGCAAATTAGGATGTTGCAAAATTTGGTATCTGTCCCACGTGGCATCCTCTACTAGCAAGTCTCTCCACCTGATAAGGAACTCTTTTATGACCCTGCTCCTCAATCTCCTCTCCCTAAAAACCAAGATCTCCTCAGGAATCAATACTAACTGTCCCTACTCATTTAACAGGGGTAACTTTGTTGAAGTGGTTACTTGCTGACCTACTGCCTTTTTGAGGCATGACACATGAAAGACATTGTGAATTTTGCTCCCCTATGGCAGCTCGAGCTCATAAGCTACTTTCCCAACTCTCCGTATTACCCTGTATGGACCATAAAAATGAGACTTCAACTTTCTTGCACCACTTTTCTTCAACAAAGACTGTCTGTAAGGCTTCAACCTCAGAAATGCCAAGTCTCCTACCTCAAAGTTGCACTCAATCTTGTGCCTGTCCACATATATCTTCTGTTGATTCTGGGTTGTCTGCGAGTTTTCCTTAAGGGCCTTAAGGATGTCCTGGTTCTCATGTATCCAATCCTTGGCTTTGGGAGCCCTGCTATCCCCAAACGCCAAATCCACAAATGAAGGAGCATCATAGCCGTTCAATGATGGGAATGGGGTCATACCAATGGACATGTGGTAAGTGGTGTTATAGTGATGCTCCCCTAGGTGCAACCACTTAATCCATGCTCTCTGCTGTCCTCACACATAGTTACGTAGATACCCCTCAATCCATTTGTTCACTATCTATGTCTGACCATCCGTCTGAGGGTGATAACTGGTGCTAGGGGTCAACTCTGTGCTAGCCAATCTGAACAACTCCTGTCAAAAGGCGTTGAGAACCTTGTTGTCTCTGTCACTGACAATGTACCTAGACAATCCATGAAGTCTAAACACCTCCTGGAAAAACAATTTTGCCACCTATGCTGCCTTGTATTATGATGAAATAGTAAATAAGTGTGAAAACTTGGTCAACCGATCAACCACTACATATATACAATCCATGCCTTGCACCTTCGGTAGACCTGTGGTAAAGTCCATCGACACATTCCCATTTTTGCTCTGGAATGGGTAGAGGTTGCAATAATCCTATCGGATGAGTATGCTCGGACTTGTACTGCTGACAAGTCATACACTCCCTCACATGCAACAACACATTGTCCTCTAGGCCCTTCCATGAGAACCTCTCTCATATCTGCTTGTAGGTTTTAAAGTAACTCGGGTGCCCTGCCAATGGTGTGTCATGAGAAGCCCTCAAATTCTTCTCCTTGAGTGTGGACTCAAAAACTGGATATATTTTGTCCTTGTAGAAAATGATATGATCCACCACTCTATACCTGTCATCCTGTATGAGACCATCCATCAACTTACAAGCAAACTGATTCTTGGAATATTCCACCAAAAGGTGTTATTTCCAATCAACTGAAATTTCCATGAGAGAACACACTGTCGGTTTCCTGGAAAGGGCATCAACAACAATATTCTTCTTACCCTTCATATACTCAATGTTGAAGTCATATGCATGTATCTTGTTGACCCATTTTTGCTGCCTCTCATTCAAATCCTTCTGTTCCAGGAAATACCTCAAACTGTTGTGGTCAGTCCTAACCACGAATTGGTCACCAACCAAATACTGCCTAAACTTTGCCAAAGCATGCATAATGGCGAGCATCTCTTTATCATATATGGAGTAGAGCCTCTCTAGATCTCTGAGCTTTCGACTCTCAAATGCTATCGGATGTTTGTTCTGCATCAAGATGGCCCCAATACCTTCACTTGAAGCATCACACTCAAGTACAAAGGGCTGAGTAAAATCAGGAAGTGCCAATATCGGGCACGTGCTCATCACCTCCTTGAGCCTGTCAAATGCCTATTGTGACTCCTCTGTCCACCTGAATGCCCCTTTCTTCATAAGATCTTTCAATGGTGCACCCAACTGTGAAAATCCCTTAACAAACTGTCTGTAATAGTTGCATAGTCCAAAGAATCCACGCAACTTTGTAAGGGTCCTAGGGGTCGACTAGTCCAATATGGCCTGGATCTTCTCTTGATGTACCTGTACACCCTACGCACTGATCACATGGCCCAAATACAAAATGTCTCTCATGTCAAACTCACACTTTGATGCCCTGGCATATAATGATTGCACTCCCATAATGCCCAAGACCTCGTCCAACTGTCTTAAATGATCTTCCCATGTCCTGTTGTATATAAGAAGATCGTCAAAGAACACCAACAAGTACTTCCACAACTGCTTGTTGAAGATGTGGTTCATGCAAGATTGGAAAGTGGCAGGTGTGTTGGTCAACCCAAATGGTATGACCAGCAACTCATAGTGCCCATAATGACCCCTGAAAGCAGTCTTGTGTACATCCTGCTCCCTAACTCTGATCTGATGATAACTGTACCGAAGATCAATCTTTGAAAAGTATATTGAGCCATGCAATTCGTCCAACAACTCATCGATCTTGGGAATAGGGTACCTGTAAGGGGTGGTTATAACAGGTTTGGTCCCCTCCTCTAGCACATTCGTCCAACAACTCATTCGTCCAACAACTCAACAATTAGTCCATGCACATTCTCATAGTACCGTCCTTCTTCTTCACCAAGACCATCGAAGAAGCAAATTTGCTAGAACTAGGCTTGATATGCCCCATCTCCAACAACTCCTTAATGGCCTTCTTAATTTCATCTTTAAACTTCTTAGGATGCCTGTAAGGGGTGGTTATAACAGGTTTGGTCCCCTCCTCTAGCTCAATGGTGTTCTCAAATCTCTTGTCTCGAGGTCTCCTTGCAGGAATCTCACCAAAAACTTTGTCATGTTTGCTCAATAATGCCTGAATGTCTACATGATACTGTTGGCTACTATCTGAGGGTTTCTGAGATGTGATCAAAACTGTTGCGCAAGCTACATCTCCATGCCTGAATATGCCCTCCATCCGCTTGGTTCACACTATCCTAGGAGCACCATTGGACATGCCCCTTAGAACTACCTTCTTACCATCCGCTGCTCTGAAATCCAACTCCATGGCTTGGTAGTTGATAGAATGTTTTCTCAAGGAGTAAAGCCACTGAACACCCAAGACTACATTTGTGTCTGCCAACTCAACTACATAGAAGTCATTTGTCAAGGTGTAGTTGCCCAATGTCACGTCCAATTGTGGGACCCTCTGTGTACAAGTCATACTATACACATCAGTTACCACAACACTAAACCCCTCAAAGTCTTCTGTAGGAATGCCTCTCCTGGTTCTCCTGGCTACCAAAGCCGAGTCAATGAAATTGTGGGTTGCCCCACCATCAACCAAGACTGTGACAAGTTGTCCCTGTAATACTCAACGGATCTTGAAAGTGTGAAATCTAGGAACACCTCATAGAGTGGCAATAGTCCCACCCTTTGACTCCACACGTGGTTGCTCAACATCCTTATCCTCCACACGCAACTGCTCATCCTCTTCCCCATCACCATCTAAAAGTACCTCTATATAATGCACCTTACCCTTTCCCATTCACCTGTGACCCGGTTCCCAAGGTTCCTGGCAACTGAAACACAACTTCTTCCTTCTTTTAATCCATTTTGTCTTTCCCGGACCATTCCTTTTGAAAGGGCTTCTTGTCTTTGTTTTTCCGAGGATGGAAAGGTTTGGAAGGAGATTTGTTCTTGGGTACTCCATCCTCCATGTCACGCGTCTTGATGATAGCATCATGAAGAGAAGCTGGTTTGAAGGCCTTAACCCAACCCTGCAAGGGTTCAAAAAGTCCCTATAACCAACCTATGCTTCAACACATTTGTCACCATGACTGCAATCCACTGGAACTCTGAAATATAAGCATCTGGTGTCCTACTCTGTCTAAGCTGTGCCAACTCCCTGAAGTGCAACTCTGGGTCCTTGTCAAATCGGTCCATGAGCCTCTGTGTGAAGTCCAAATATGATGTAATACTGGTGTGCCCCAACGTGACTAGCCCATGGTACCACCACTTGTGGGCCTCTCCATCGAAGTGCAAAGTAACATACTTGATGGCCTCTGTCTCTGTCATGGGGTTGAGTTGGAAGTGTCCAACTTTTGAACCCACACTCCCTTCCGCATGGTTCCCATTGTTACCATGGCTGCCATTAGTCCTTCTTGGATCATTATTACCTGGATTGTTTTGATTCCCTTGATTATTATTTACCAGATGGGTGAGAAGCTCACTCATTTGTTGCTGCCCCCATTTCAGGTCATTCTGTCCTCTTGCAAAGTCATTTAGAATATGCATAGTGCTGTCATTTGGTTGTCCATTTCTGTCCCCCATGCTTCCCTCTGCTTCTGACTCTGACTCTGAAGGAAATATGTTATCGACACCTCTCCGTCTTCTGTATCTAATGTAGTCCTCGTCCCTCAGGAACATTAAAACATGTACTCACACTTTGGCAGGAATACCAACTTTGATACCACTGAAATGTCCCTTCCTTGTTGCTATTATGGATTTTGTTTACTGCTGTTATGTTATGGTTGATTTTCTGGTTCAATACTTTTGTCAAACACTTTGGTAGCAAGCCCAAATCCAATGTAATGTATGTTTAGGGTTTTAGGTGCCAAATATAATTGTAATTGCATGCAATATAATAAATAAGAGCAGATTTGCCATGTCTCTTTATAACAACAAGAGACATGGCAACTGTTATAACAACAAGAGACATGGCAAATCTGCTCTTATTTATTATTAACCCAATTTGCAACAATTACAACAACAAATGACTCACAGCTCAGGTTTGAGGACACTTGCAATTGATGGTACAATTTGTAGGAGAATAGGAGATAAGGATGGCCGCTGCAATGGTTGCTGGTACGACCCTCCAAACCCTCACTAATACCATTGTAAAACTGCTGTGATGATTCCCTTGGATGCAGAACTGGATCAAATCGGCCCACACAAGCTCCACAACCTCTGGCAGCTCAAAACACATCTTCTCCAAGGAACTATGATCTCCCAATATAGCCTCCTCACTAAGAACATGCAGCCTTTTCAAGAGAATACAGCCTACACAGGAAGAAGTGGCCCCTCCAGAACGATCTCAGCCTCAATAGATAATGTGGCCTCCAGACATGATGATTCAACCTCCTCACAGTAAATTCAGCTTGCACAATCAAGGATGCGACCTCCCTAAGCAGAATGGAAACCTCACAAAAAGGATTTCGCCCTTAGTAAGTGTAATACGACCCTTCATTAGAACTCGGCCTCCTTCGCTCCCCATAAGAAAACTAGATTTGCTACAATTGAACTCCACCAAAACCCCAATCTACTACAAAAAGACAAATCGACCTCCTCCAATGAATGCAAATGGAAGATCTAAGTAATATTCCCTCCAAATCAGCTAGGGTGGAATCTTTCACCACCGAAACCAATCAACCACTAGGGTTTCAAAGCATCAAGAGCTTTCTCCAAAATGGATAAGTAAAGATGATCAAGAATAATGAGAGAAATTTTTCTCCACTCATTTAAATTAATTAAGTGACTTTATAAGGTTTTATTCATATTATTCTCCAATTCACTTTTTAATTACTCACCATCATTTTATAATCTTGCTTTTTCCTCCAAATGAACTTTTTAATCGACTATAGCCTACGGGAATAAAATAGGCCACTAAGTCATCCCCTTAGAACAATTACCTAGAAAGGGACATTACAATGTCAAAGGTTGTTGATTTCTTCAACATCATTCTAGTGAAATGATTATTAGAAGAGATACTAAATTTGATGAAAATCTCTTAGCCTACGAGCCTAATTTGACATTTGTGCCATTTTTGGCTTGCGAATCATCTTCTGTTCTTATTTTGGTTCCTTCTTTAGATGATGACAATGAGGATGAAAATCCACCTTTGCCTACTCACCTTCCACCGGATGAGTCCATTGAATGTGAACATGCACTAGTGCCATCGCTTCTCAGATTTGTTCGTTCAGCTTGCGAAGCAACTGGTGATCTTGTCGCTGATCTTACATATCAACGTCGGACACGTTCACAGTTTCAACGAACGTCCTCTCTTTTGGATCAAGTTTTAGAGACTGATGATCCAAACACATTTGGAGAACGTTCTGGTCATCCAGATTGGGACATGGCCATGAATGAAGAATATTGTTCCTTAATGGCGAACAGTTCTTGGGGTCTTGTAACTCTTTCGAAAGGAAGAAAACTTGTTAGGTGCAAATGGGTGTATAGAATTAAGTATGCTTCAGATGGAAGTGTTGAAAGGCATAAGGCTCGGTTAATTTCCAAAGGATTTTTCCACTCTCGATGCGTGTTGAAATTCACAACTGGGATATTCACACCCTGGAAAAACCACCTTGTAGATCCCTATGTGCACCTTTAGTTTGATTGGTTAGGGTTGGATTCATTACTCTTGAGAGTATAGGGCTGGCTTTTCCTCGTTGGGAGTTTCCTTTGTCCCATCGGCTCTTCCTCGTCGGGTGTTTCCTCTTCTTTGTCGGCTCTTGAATTGCAAGACGAAGACAACCAATTGTATCCTCGGTCGACTGTAAACCCTCGCTCGCTTGTCCACCTTCGAGCCTCTCCGCCATTTGAGCTCTACCCTCGATCCCTTGTCCATGTTGTAACCCTCGCTCGACTTTAACCTCGCGTGACCCATATCCTCGTGCGAACCAGAACCCTCAGTCGACTATAAACCCCAGTCGATTGTAACCTCGCGTGACCCTTATCCCCATGCAGTTGTAACCCGCATCTGGTTGCATGTGCGAATGGGAGCTAGATAGTTAATACAATAGAAGGGAGACTAGGTTTCCTACAACCTCGCGATTGACCAACTCGAACGATTCAAACGGGTCGACCAACACCCACTCGAACAACTCTACAGGTTTTGTCAACCATTCGTAGGGCCTTGCCCAATGCCTTTGGGAGATTCACCACTCGAGTCCATTTTCATGATTCCATTACAGATCATCCGACCTCCTCTTTTACATGCGGGTGTTGGCTCGTCGGAGGATTATTTCCACTCTCCTCGCTGGGGGGTTTAAGACCCAGGGTTCATCAAGCTTGACCAACAAAAATTCCAAGGCGTTGACATCTTCAATCTTCAGTCTAGGACCGAAGAAGGTCTCACTAGAGACGCCATGAAAATCATAACGATCGATAGTCTTGTGTCGGATGAGAAGGGACAGTTCATACAGGGAAGCCTCTTGGGCGTAAATATACTCATTCATCCATAATGAAATAAGAGTACTAAGGATCAAACATTAAAAGCAGATATACATTCATATCATAACACACATATTAGAGTGTAGAGAGGAAGGACTTTGTATTTTGTTCGTTCATTTCAGACACATCTAGATACAACAACTCATAACAGAGCATTGTGCTATGTGCTCTAAACTGATACAACAATCATTACAGAGATCTGCGCCATGCGCTCTAGTCTCATTACTTCATTCCTCCACACTTCTGACTCTATCACAGACTAATGCAAGACTCGGAAAAAAATGGACACGAAACTCTCTCTTTTTCGTTCTAGTTGACTTTTTGGTATAGTCATTCCCCCTCTGTTACAATGCTCTTCTTTGTCTTAACTAACTCTATTGCTCCACTCTCTTGAGTGAACACCAGATCCACACACTCTGCCTATTCGCATGCAACCCTCGAATCTTTCTGGAGCATGGCAATCCTAACTAACTTGTCAGCTCATCCATGTCTTTGCTCACGATCCTTCGGGTTGTTATAGTACTTGATTACAAAATATTCCCGAAGATATGCTCGGATTTGCTACATGCGGTCTTCTCTTTGATTCCTTAAGCGCAGTGCAAAACAAGGTTGGCGTGTGCAATCTTCCTTTGGCCGACATTGCTGTTGATCCTTCCTGGTGCCGTACAATGTATCTTCATGGGCACACACGCAGTATTTGTTTGTGGCGTGCACACTCAACTACCTGAAAACCTTAGCTGCCAACAGGTTCCAACACTATTAGTTGGCTCGTCCTCGAGCCAACGACACTGTTTATGGCTTCACAGAGGCGGTTGATGGCACTGTCGTCCTGAGTTCCTATATGAACTGTTGAAATTGGCCATCCACATCGTTAAACGTGTCCTGCAGTCTTTTTGTGAGTTGGAAAACTTCGTACACGTTATTTGCTATAACCTGTGGGGACTGAAGAATAACCTGCTCCATCTTTTCTAGCATAGGAGTTGCCGCTATGTGTGCTGTTGCAAGTTGATTGTAATATGTTTGGTCTTTGTTAGCCACGTTTATGGTGATGCCAGAGAGAGTTTGTTGTTCCGAATGGGTTGCAGTAATCTCTTGATTTTTGCTAGCAATCGCTATCATTGCTGCTCGTCGCTCACCCGAAGGTAAGGACGACAATGCATTCTTTTGTTGTGCGACTTCTGCTTTCTTTGTTCGGATTTGTTCATCAATGGCACGAATTTCTGGTGGATTCTAGAGGTGAGTCCAGAGTATGAAGCTATACTCAACGAGTCCCGTGAAATCCTTGATGCGTACCTAGCCTTTTTGCAATGCTTCCTTGATCACGACAGTCTTCTGCTGCAACTCTTGTTTATCTGGGGTAGGTCGCTTGAGCTTCTCACAAGGCTCGAGATTTTGAGTCTCTAGAACTTGAATGCGCTCCTTTACCATGTGAAGTTTCTAAGGCGTAGGCATGTTCGACTTTTCAAGCCCTAGCCTGGGTAACTGTGCATACACATTGCCCACGTTGTCGATGACTTCTTTGTGGGCTACGAGTGTTGATTCATGTTGGGCTTTGCTCTTAGCACACACGATGACTTTTGCAGCATGGATTGTTTTGAGCTCCTGATGCGTAGCCTCTACCTCTTGCTGCATCTGCACTTCCTGTTGATGCATAACTTGAGTGTCTTTGAGCGACGACTTCTAGTTCATGCTGCTGTTGCAGTTGTGTATGTGCTTGGCTGAGGGTCCAGTGTCTATCTCTGAGCTTGATCATGGTTGTAGTCCTAAAATTTTGCAGGTTCTCTGTAGGCACCTGCGCCAATTCGAGTTCGGCACTGGCCGAGTCAAAAGAAACAACGACCAATGGATTAACTCGCAAAATTCTTCTTTGGCTATTGCCATTGGCTTCGGTGATTTGTTGTTCTCGAAGGGGTGAATCAGGTAGCGAAGCAATGGCCAACTATCGACATAGATTGTTATATTTACATGTGACCTCTTTTTTGTATCACCTGTTGGATCATCAACTGTCCCTTGAGCTCCTTGACTAATGTCAGGATAATTGTGACGGTCTACCTTGTTTGTCGTGCTGAGGTACTGATATTCGACCCTTTACTTTTGGTTTTCCATAGTTGCTTGCTGGGAACTTGACTAGGCGGCATGGTGTGCTGTGTGGATGGCGTAGGGACTTCCTCCTCGATGGTAGTAAACTCGGATGGGGGAGTGGGTGTGTGTTCTTCATCCGTGTTGGAATCTAAATTGATTGGGGTTGGCCCTTGTGTAGCTTAGGGATGTTTTCGCTTGCGGGCCCTGTCTTGGTCATCCTCTGACTCCTCCTCAGTTTGTGATTGCTCCTTTGTGAGCTATTTTCCTTTGCCTTTGGAGCCATTGGCCTTCTGTTGCTTGGACACTGGAGCCTGTTCTTTTTGTAGACCTGTAGCTGCGACCCTTTTCTTCTCTTGGTTTCTCTTCGTCCTTGTTTCGAGCTGCACTTGTGCTTATTCGAAAGGAGGTTGATAGTCCTCATCCCATTCTACGACACCCAATTGGATGTCTTCTTCCGTGATGCAAAAGGGAAGCATGGTAGTGGCGGCTTGCTTGTTTGCACGCGGATAAATGAACACATTATGGAAATGGCATTCAAGTTCAAGGTAGGTCGCGTACCTTGTCATTAGATTTTTTGGAATGCGCAACATTGAATTAGCAGCTTGTATCAGCTGTGTGTACCACTTTTGGAAGGCCTTGTGATGTTCGACTTGGATTGCTTGTTCTTTGGTGTACTGAAGCGTAAGAAATCTAGGTGTGACAAAGGGTGGCACACCAACTACGTCCTCCTTGTTGCCTAGGGGGCTTACACAAGATCATGGCAATTAATAAAATAACCCAGTTGTAATGAAAGTCTTTGCTCAAGTTCTAGGCCTCTAAACAGTCATCAAAAAACTCATTTAAAAGATAGCGTGCCATCTAGACCCCTGCAATACATTACTCGATAACAATGACGACGCCAATTGGACACTAGTCTTTGTGGCATTTACGAAGTAGCTTACAAGCAAGCAAATGAGTCACAAATCGGACCCTTTGGTCATTGATCTCTACAATTATGACCCCGTGAGACCCTCTGTGCCTCCCATATTTAGCCTAAGTCTCTTTCTAGGCCGCGTTCTTGGCCTTGATGGTGTTGGCTAGGTCTTCGCTCGTTGTTGACATACTTGAGACTCGATACATGGTGTTCTCATCCACTTTGTATTTCTGGTCGAGCCACAGATAACCTCCATGCAATCGGTTAAGCAAGAAGCGCATGCATGCTTGAACTGGCGGGCCTTGGCGAAAATGTGGCAATCCACCAAAGTCAAGACACTAGACTGTCTGAGGGGATTGGCCCATGTCTGAGTGAGTACCTTCTCTGTCCCGTTGGCCTGCTTAATAATATCGACATATCGGTCAAATTGTAACTCAGGAAATTGGGTCAGATATTTGAAATTATGATTCGTGCATCGCAATAGAGGAACTTTCTCTAACTTAGGGTTTGCTAAGCTTACATTGGATGAGATTATAGGCTCAGGCACCTGATGCTCCTTACTGGCTTAACCTTTTGTCGTGCATGGGGCTTGTTAGGATAGGCCATCCTTGTCTGCAACTGTATCGCGCCTCTATCTTATCCGAACTGCTAGTTGGGACAACTCTGGTGGTTGAGACTGTGGTGCGATATGCTTGAACTGTGAAGACTTTGTGACTTGAGTATTTTCTCCCTCGATTTTGCACTTTGCTCTTTGTTTGCTGGTAAAAAATGACAAGTCTAACTATGGTCATGGAGTTTTAAATATACCAAGGGTGGTGTACCCTCGTTGATGTCGACTATCGAGCCATGATAAAAGTCGTTTATGATTGATTTGCCTCGTTATTACTGTCACACGCTGCAGGTGCCTTCTTGCCGTAACTCTTCACTTTTCCCAAGGTTGCTCTCACCTGCCACTAGCTAACAAACCACTTTCCTTGTCATCGTATTCGTTGACATCTTGTTAGCGGGCTGTCAATGACCACTATTCTGTCCTTTTGAGTTTAATGTGGCAATTAAGCCTTAATCTTTTCCAAAACAAGCAAAATCTTCATCGGTACAACTTGTTGCGTCCCGCTTTTATTATGTCGAGCTGTATTTACTCCGATGTTGACTACTCTACCCATGCCCTAAGTCCTATGCTACAGGGGCGCAACACATGGTTACTGTGGAGCCTTGCTTTCACTCTAGAGATGTCATCCTGTCGCATTCACCCTTGGCAGGCTGCGACGCTTCTTTACTCGGATCATGTTCTTTAGCCCTCGCCATGGAGGGTCGTTGGTGCTTATGGTTGGGACTAGGGGAATTTGTCGACTGCCCCACCTTGGGTTTGGTTCGAATGCTGGCATGCGTTGCCCATCTACCGACACAGTTGGAATCAAAGGCCTTTGAGAGGTGGGGCTACTTGCTGAGGCAACGTGTTTGTAAATCGAATGGAGCTCTCGTGTATTCAATCTTTGCTTAGCTAGCCAACGCCTTCACAAGAACACATATGTTTTTGGGGATTTACTATCGGTCGAAATATTTCCTTGATCAACTCCACCATTTGTGCCCATCCGTGTAGAGATGTTCACGATGCACTATCCACCATTTTGCAGGTATTCCTTCCAAAATTATGTCGATGACTTGTATTCTGTGGGTCAAGGGATTCTTCTGCATCTGGGCAAGGAATGTATCTACTGAGTCTATTCCATCAAACCGATACAGGGTATAAGGACCTATCCCAACCTCATGCGTCGCTGTGGTAATTCGTGCACATCGTCTTGTTGAAACCTCATAGAACTTTTGCTACCGTCTCTCCATAGCATCATTTGAATATGTCGTCTCTCCAGCTTAGCTTACCATCTACTGTGGGATTGATATAATCCTCCTTGCGCACTGTCATTTGATAGATGTTCTCAATAATTGAGCTTTGCGCATCCTTATTCACGGGCTCATTGTACCTGTCTCCTTCATTTGGATTTAGTGGCATAATGACGCGTAAGGTATTTGTTTCAAAGGATATTTGTTGTTTCTTCAGATTCAAAACAACGTTGTTATCAAATGCCTAGTCAATGCCAAGTAGTGCGGGGTAGGGTTTGAGTCATCCATGATCTCAATCACCTCAAAGTCTGGTTTAGTCTTCACTCCTTCAATATTCACTTCTACACTCTCCAACCGTCTAATGGGATAGATTCGGTTCTAATAGCCTGAGTTGAATGGGGGACCACACCAAGCTTGGCTTACCCATCAACTCCCAAGATTTCTTTGGCAAGATGTTCACATCGGATCCCAGGTCCGACATGACACCACCCATCTCATAGCTTCCGAGTTCAGCTGTCATCTTGAACTCTCTTCCTATGCGCTTCTGTTTGCTCACCTGGCACACATCCCTTTTTGGCAGTGGGACAGATGGTGGGTGAACTCACAAGCAGGGTAGCCCTACATCTCATGATTGAGATAGGTGGCAGTTAGGATTGAGGAGATCAATTATCTTCTCTCAAAGCATGAATAGGAAAAGATAGGAGAGGCCAATTCCATACATGAGAAGAAAGCAAGAGAGATGGAGGAAGGGCGAGTGCATTCAAGGAAAAGAAGAGCAGATTACTAAAGAGACCAACTATATACCAGCAGGCCGTAGCACTGCTGTAGCTGTCTTTTTCTTATGCACATGCCATACACCTTCAGTTCTGACTGTACACAGTATTCTGTGGATTATTGGAGTGTGTTGTAGTTGTTAAGAGGAGAGAAAGAACGTTTCCAGCAAAGGCAGAAACAGTGCATGCCATATTGCTGTATCTGTACCCTCTCTTACATAGTTCGTACACTGCTGTTTGAGGCCATTTTATTGACCGTACAACTGCTGGTTCAAGCAGGCTGTAGAGGTCACCTTGTAAGCTTTGATCAAAGGAATGAAAAACTTATTAGAAGGAGAAATCCTTATGTGTTTTATTTCTTCTGTTCATTTTTCAGCTATTGTGTGATTGATGCCATGTACAAAAATTTAATTTTCTGCTGTTAAGTAAATTCTATTTTTGAGTTATTTAATAAAAGAACATTAGGACAACAATCACCTTGCCTTGAAAAATTTACATGATCTCAGAGTGGACTAGATTCTGAAGGATTTACATCAGTAAATCAACTGTTGGAAAGAAGAACCAACAGTTACAGGGTTTCAATATTTTTTTCAAGGACTAATTTTCAGATCTGCAAGTTTGTGCATTAGATCTCAGAGATGGTCTCAACTAGCTCCTCAACTTCAAGGATAGACTGGATGGCGCCTCGAATTTCTTGTCATTGAAAGTGAGGTTTACACTTTTATTAGAAGAGAATGATCTCTGGGTATTGTCAAGGATGTTGTGCCTTCGCCTACAAATCCGTAGTAGTTGGAAACTCATAAGAAGGAAGTAAAGGCCATGCAGGTGATCATGGATGCCATAAAGGATCATCTAATCCCTTATATATTCGAGAAGAAACAACAAAGGAAATGTTTGATGCCCTGGTTGGTCTCTTTCAGAGTGAAAACATAAATATGAAGATGATATTGCGAAACAAACTCAAATCCATAGAGATGACTAGATCAGATTCAATGACTAGTTACCTTATGAAGGTCATGCAGATTCATGATCAACTTGCAGTAGTTGGGGAGAAGATTGCAGATGCGGAGTTAATGAACATGGCATTGAATGGATTTCCAGCTTCCTGGGAACAATTTGTCAAAGGTATTTGTGCTTGTGAGAACCTTCCTAACTTTGAAATGTTGTGGAATGACTGCATCCAGGAGAAGACTCGAATGGAGTCAAAGGCCAACAAGAAAGGTGGTGACGAGAGCCTATCTCTATTTGTTTAGACAAATAAGGGTGTAGAGGTAAAGGACCCAACAAGGGTAAGGGAAAGAGCGAGGAGTCACCCTCACAACTAGGAAAGAAAGAATTGAGTAAACTCAAGTGCCTCATTTGTCATAAGCATGATCATTACGTAACAATGTCCAGATAAGAAGGGTAAAGGGAAGTAGCAGCAAAAACATGTAGTAGGCTCTGTAGAAACTCAGATGAACGAGTTTGTTGCCAAGTTTGAGAAGGATTTCTCGAAGGTATCTTGCCTTTCTACCAGCACGATTCCAAGGAATACATGGTATGTGGATAGTGGGGCATTTCATCATATGACATCAACTTGACAGTTATTTTCTAGTCTAACGAAGCAGGACTCATGAGTACAGGTTGAGCTTGGTGATGATGCCAAGTACCTAGTTGTAGGAGTTGGTACTATTCCCTTCCATCTCGAGTCAGTTAATTCTTTAGCTTTTGATGATGTCTTGTTTGTCCAGCTCTTAGAAAGAATTTGCTTTAAGTTTCGGTTGTGGAGGATAAGGCCTTTATAGTTGAGTTCAAGAACCAACAAGTCCTCATCAAACTAAAGGAATCTAGCCCATATATAACACAAGTAATAGGGGTTAGCGAAGGTAATTTCACAGGTTGCAGGTTGAACTTGTTCGAGCCTTAGTTCATAATAGTAATGACTTGTGCGAGTTTTGGCACAAGAGGATAGGGCACCTGCATCAAAGGGCGTTGCCTATTCTGAGGGAGTAGCAGGGAGTATGCAAAGGGTGCATGCTTGGCAAGCATGCCAAGGAAGCTTTCCCAAGTAGCGAGCATAGGTCTAAAGATATTCTAGACTTAGTGCACTCAGATGTTTATGGATAAATGTCAGTGGATCAATTTTAAGAAGCATGTACTATGCTTCCTTCATTGATGACTTTTTCCGCAAAACATGGATCTACTTCCTAAAGACCAAGGATGAGGTTTTTAACAGGTTGGAGTTCAAAGTTGTAGTTGAAAATCAGATAGGGAGGAAGATCAAAGTCTTGAGATTGGACAATGGAGGTGAGTATACCTCTAAGGAGTTTGAGGGTTTCTGTAAAGAGGCATGAATTAAGAGGGAGATGACTGTTCCATACAAACCCATAGTAGAATGGGGTTGTAGAGCTGAAGAATTGATCCATCATAGGGGCTGCTTAGGCCATGATTGATGACCAGGACTTGTCGATGTTTCTTTAGGTAAAGGAATGCAACACAATAGTTTACATCCATAACTGTTGTCCTCGCAGGGTCTTGGAGAACAAGACACTAGTGGAGGCATTCGTTGGTGTGAAGCCAGAGGTGAGTCATTTCCGCATCTTTGGCTGTCCAGTTCATATCCATTTACTGGTAGAAAAGAGGACTGAGTTGGATCCCTCCAGTAGGAAGTGTTTATTTGTAGGTTACAATGAAACCTTAATGGCCAACAGGGTCTATATTTTTGAGCAGAGCAAGACAGTAGTAAGTAGGGATGTAAAGTTTGAGGAAGACATTGCATTCCTGAAGTAACATGAGCCTATTCCAATGACAAAGGATGAGGAGTTGGAAGCCTTGAAGGTTGAGCCAGGGTCATCATTGACTTCCAGAGCAGTACAATAGCCTTTAGATGAAAAGGAGACAGTGGCCCCTTTTGCTTTTGTAAAGAGACCTCGATGGTTCACTCAGGCATAAAAGGATATTTAGGAGTATGTTGAAGCTCTTAGGAGCACTTTTAGGGAGTGCAGACCTTTAAAGAAATTTCTAGACTACATGGCATTGATGTGCAACATCATAGATTTTGAGCTAAGTTGCACGAAACAGGGAAACGTCTGGAAGCTTCCGAAATAGGGAAACGTCTGGAAGTTTCGAAACAGGGACATCAGGAAACGCAACCCTCCAAAAATGAAAATATCGGGGGAAATGTCGTATATATGAAAATAAAATGATACACATAAATGACATTTTAGAAGGAAAACCATGTCTATATTAACCTAAAAGGACATGTGGCACACGGTTATAGGAGTAATGCCTTGCATGAGGACACTCAGATACAACCATGGAATAGGAGCATTGGACTAACATCTTTTTAGAGAGCGCACCATCCTAGAGGAGAGGCATTAAACCCTAGGAGAATCATTCCTCGAGAGCGTTTCATCATGGGGGTTGGATAAACCCTAGTATGACACTTGTACATCCTTGTATTGTTGAGAGCAATGTTATCAGAACTGGACTGATCAACCCCAAAAATGTTAACTGATGGACATCGAGGTACATAGAGGGCTTGATGTTTTTTATTAAATGCAAGTTCCATACCCTCATACATGATATAATCCAGTGGAAACTTTGTAATTCTACCAATCTTGAAATCTAGAAAATCGTTAAGTCTGCTGAATTTTGAATGGGACCTAAAATTCTACTTTCTCCATATGAAGTCGAATGAGGTTGGAATCACTCTCAAACATCTTGAAACATATAATGGTAATGTTAAAAATTGAAGTAAAAGGATGAAAATGAAAAACGCCTTGGAAACATTGTCGGCTGTATTGTACGATGTTTCCAAATCAGGAAACTATTGGGAAACGTTGTATGGTATGTAATACCTCTAGGCCAAACCCCAATTGTAAATGTAAATGTAAATGTACATATAGGTTGGTGAGCCACGATACTTTGGGCTAGAGTGCCTTGGAATATATGTTTTGAGGCCAAAGTGCTTGTGTGGTTATTAGGCTGGAGAGCCAGAACGCTAAAAGGCTCGTGAGTCTATCTTTGTAAAATGTAATCACACATATATTAATGAAAATACATCATAGCTATAGACTAACCAGGCAAAAAGAGTATGGGGGGTTAAATTCCACTAGAAAGGGGAAAGGGGGCAAAGAGTCTAGGAAAGGGGCTAAGCTAAAGGGGCTTAAGCCCAAGGGAATATTATATTAATATTCCCTAAAGTCTAATTTATGGATATAAATATATCTTCTAAGTTCCTATTTATGAGGAACGTATCACCCGCGTGGGCGGGGGGCGGGGGAGCAAGTGGGCCCAAGGTAGTTACCAACCTAGAAGAAAAACTTGGCATCGACAAAAAATCGGCAAGGGTCTTGAAAACATCACCTAGGAAAAAATCGGAAAACCTCAACAAACATTAAAAAATACATAATTTATTCATTTTTTTTAAAATTTTAAACATTTTTCAATATATAAAGCAACAACATCATATAAACACATAGGCACATAAATATGGAGAAAGAACTGATATATATGATATAGTGGATGCCAAATAAAAATCAATACATCAAAGTCATTATTGAAAGTATGAAACCAAATACAAAACGACATCAATGATCACATAAATAAATGTATATGTCCCAAAACTAGCAACTAGCTATATGATATCAAATTATCAATGCTCTCTCCCCCTTTTAAGAGAAACAATCAGGGGTTGTTTGCCAGGCCTTGAACCAGAGGCAGAAGGTCCTGGACGGGCATCAATGCTGGATGGAGGACTAGCTACTCCAATATGTGTAGAAAGTGGTGTTCCACTTTCAAGTAGCTCATCATGTGTAGAAAGTGGAGTGGATGAATTCACTACCCTGCCTTAGCACACCTCAAAAATGCTTGATGGCCTTCACAAACCTCTTCCCTTGCTGCTCCACACAAAATGCAAAACACAATGAGCCAAAAAAAAACCAAATCGGGCTTTTTATCCCACGGCTGGGACAAACATAGTGTTTTTTTGCGATTTTTTCAAACTTCAAAAAATCGTGATTTTTGGTTTTCAAAAAATCGGGGCAGCGAAAAAATCACGATTTTGGCGATTTTTGTCGATTAATCGACGATTTTTTCTACTAGGGTTAACAACATGACAAGTGTCAAGTTGGGAACATGCACATATATTTGGGGAATTTAGTTCATTTTCCATCATGCTCTCATTATTCATCCATCCACCCCTGCCATCCATACCTTCCTGCATCCATGAGCCATACTTGTACTTTGGAGTTGTTTTCAACCAGTATCCTGGGTATTTTTGAGCTGAAGAGGGTGGTTGTTAGGCCTGTGTGCTTTTGAAGAAGCGGGTTGTCACGCTTGCAAGCATTCTCTTAAGGTGAGAGAACTGCTGGGAATTGTTTCCCTGGTTCCAAGCTGCAGCTACAGGTCTCTGAGACTTCTTGTCCAGCCTGTTGTTGAAGCCTTGGAAGGGAAGTGGGGAAGTCGAAGGGCTGTTGAGCAGAGAAGGGGCACACTTCTTGGGGTGGGACAGGCATGTGGGGAATGAGAGGCTGTAGGATGTCTGCTAGAGTTGGCACCATGGATCAAATTTGAAGGGAAGAGTTACATTTCAAAGTGAAGGACTAACTTTATTGTAACTCTTCTAAATTGACACGTTAAAACAAAATATTCTTTTCATATAAAAATGAAAAATAAAATAAAATTTCACCCATAAAATGATTATTTTCTAACACATTCATTATAAACCCCTTTGTCATTGGAATCTGCAAATCGAAGATTTTCAAATATTGAGATCTTTATTATAAACCCCTTTATCGTACCCCCTTTATCATTTGTCAACGGATTGCAGATTCCAAATATTCACGACTTCATTATTTAATTTGAAATGTTGATGATTTGAAGAGTAGCGAAATTAAAAAAAAAAGATTGCGATTTGAAAATGATAAAATTGAATTTTAATTCAGCATAATTACAATTTCAAATTTGAGATCAAATATATATATATATATACACTTAAAAGTCATGAAAAAAACTAGTTCCTTCAAACAAAATCATCAAAGAGCACTGGGTACCATTAATTAATATGTACATGCTACAAATATTATAAATAAATTAAATTAATAATACACTTACTGTACAAAAAAACCCTTGCAGATTAATACTAGAGAAGAAATCAACGGTCATCACTAGATATGTGGAGAAGAAACATGCAACTCTTGTTGTGCAGAAGAAGAAACGCGCATGAAACCTGATTAATAAGATGGGCATTGGGTAGTAGGTACTATGAAGACGATCCTCATTCTCCGTGGATTCAATAAATAGAATATACATGCATGCATGAGCTCCATAAAAATAGGATTGTATTGTATAAAAAATATAACAATTCTTTCTTTGCACTGACTTGGCACAGGAAAAAATGTTAACATTCTTTTTTTAATTGCTAAAATATAAGGGAAAAGAACTAATAAAAGAAAAAAAACTTATAAAAACAATAAAATAATAAAAAGTAGAACATATTACGGAAGTTTTTTTTATTGCTAAGATATAGGGAAAAAGTATTCATAAAAGAAAAAAACTTATAAAAACAATAAAAGAATAAAAAGTAGAACATATTAAGGATTTTTTGTTGTTGTTGTTAAGATATAAGGGAAAAGTACTAGTAAAAGAAAAAAACTTATAAAAACAATAAAAGAATAAAAAATAAAACATATTGAGGGAATTTTCCACCCCATAAAAACAATGAAAAGTAGAATATATTAAGAAATTTTTCATTGCCCTTGATTTGAAAAAATATGAAATAATTTTCATTTCAAATTTGACAAATGATTTTTTATTTCAATTTTCATTTGCATGAAAATAGTTGGGCTAGAGGGCTCTTGAAGGGCAATGAAGACCTCAATTTTGATCCCTGGTTGGCACCTTAGTCTGAGCATTTCTGCTGTGGATAGACCTTAGCCTAGCTTAGGATTCCTTTGCCCTGGTGGAGTTTCAGCCCAACTTGGGGTGACCTGCTGCTGAGAGTTTATGAGTATTCTTTTGCCCTGGTGGAGTTTTAGCCCAACTTGGGGGTGACCTGCTGCTGAGAGTTTATGAGTAGCAAAGTCTATGTCTAGGAGGAAAGTCTGAGGTCTGCAAGCAGTTGGTGACTTTTTACACAGATAAGTGTCTTCTGTGTATTTTATTTAATTACTGTGTGTATAATTGCTTTAGTTCTGTTGTGGTTTTCTCTGTTATAATTATGCTTGGAATTTATATGCTGTTAGGAGTGCAATTCTATTCATATGCAGAGCGTTCTTAGTAAATTAATGGTATCAGAGTTGGTATTTTGGTGTGGCATTGCCCAATGTGGGTTTGGGGATGCTACAATGTGGTATCAGAGCATCGATTTCGACATTGACGTTGCATGGGCCGAGTTAATAGAGTGTTGAAGCGGAAATTTGCAGAAAATAATTTCAGTGGAAGCTTGCATTTCATTTGATAGTATTATTGCAGTGAATTTGAAGGAATTTCACGAGAAAATGGGGAGAATTGAGCTAGGGATTAAAAATCCCCAAATATTAATCGTAGTCCCAGCAGATTCAGGCCTCTAGATGGCTGAATTTCAAGTTTATAGAGCGGCCATGGCGCCCATGACAAAATTGGGGCGAAATTGGGCAAAAGCCCCAGTTTCCGAAGAGGAATTCATGATGAATTCGACGTGTAGGAGTCAAAATTCATGGTTGGAGGTCGAATTAATACAGATATGGCCGAAATTGATTATACAAAGCTTATTTTTAGAGCTTCAAGGGCGGCCCGAAAGAAATTACGAAATTAGGCATATTTGAAAAATTTCGAAAATAGGCAAAATTGGAAAAATATGCGAATTTTTCCATATGGTGATGTCAACATGACATGGAGGCCACGTGTCAGTTGACGTGGCATAGAGGTGGCAAGTGTGGCAGAGGTGGTAGGTGATTGGATGACAAGTGGTAGGTGAGGTGCAGTCGTGGTGGGGGTGCTCACTTTTTTGGTAGAACCATGAGCTAGACCCATGGAATCATGTCGCGGGGGGGTCCCCTGGTGATTTTGGAAACCACCAGGGGGGCGCAATCAACCAGGAAATGACACGTCATCAGTTGAAAAATCTTCGGTTTCTTTTGCGGCACCCCCCCTTTGCTAACGGTCGATAGGTTGGGGGGGGGGGCACGATGCAACAATGACCGTTGGTTGTTGTCGACCCCCTCCGATCGTTAACAGTCTGATCAAACAGACATGCAACTTCGCGTGTCGAGGAGCATGGGTGTGGGATGGGGCCTGCCCATCCCCGCATTCCAATGAAAAGGCGCCATGAAGGCAACCTAGGACAGTGGGGCCCGAGAATTAAAATAACGTGCATGCCGGTGGAGGAAAAAGGAAAAGGAAGTAAAGGAAGGTAGCGGGCGTTGACGAGGCAGTGCCAGGGTCGCCAGGGGCTGACATGGCGCCACCTCAAGGTGCCAGGTGGACCCAAAGTGCCACGTCAACATCCCTAGTCAGCGGGATTTAAATAATTTGTCAAAAATTAATGAAAAATTACTGGAAAATTACAATGATATCCATGTCATGTTTTTGCAGGGCGTTTTTGAGGCCCTAAACAGTGTTCTTAGGACTTCTAATTTTCGATATAGTAAGTGTCGTAGGCACCACATATAGTCTCTGCAGCTTAAATGATAGAACTCGTAGAGAGCTTTCTAACAATGTAAACCGTTCGTCAAACGAATCTTTTATGAGGGAGTTACAGGTCGAACAATGGAGGGTAATTTTTGGGTACGAGTTCACTTCGAGGACCATAAATTTTTGCTTCGGAATCGGATTGAGGCACGGGGCAGTCTATGGAAAGCTCTTGAGCTATAGAAGACATAGATTGAGTCATATTTAAAATCTAGGCACCTAAAAATGTACAGGAGGACATAGAAGGCACCTGTAGCATTCAAGGCTAAAAATATAAATTGGCCTTAAACTTCAACAGGTTGTATCTAGCAACTTGAAGCTCAGATGAAGGTGAAACTTGGCTAGAATGTCCAGAATATAGTTATGAGGAAACCCAATTGAGCTTCTATCAAAATTCCCCAAGAACCACGTTCAAAGATGCATGGGCTCAGTTAAAAAAAATTGCACCTGGTTGAAGGTGAGCAGAAGGAGTAAATGGTTAAATGGCCATAACTTTCTGCTCATAACTTAGAATTGAGCAAGGAAGCAATCATTGGAAAGGTCTTGGACAGAGGTGTCCATATACTCACCTATAAATGTGAATTGGACAGTCACATTCACAAGAGATCAGAAATACTATTTCTGGTGTATTTAAAAGAGCAGAATGGTGCATAATCCTAATAGATTGTTAAATTTATTTAGTCTAACAAATCCTATTGATTGCACATTTTGCAGAGTTAAAGGCAAGTAGAATAGATCAAATTAGCAATGAGAGTAGAGGCATGGAAGATGTGTTGATGAATGCAACTATGTGAGACATTCTCCAGCTTACAAACCTGTGAGGTGTGGATCATTGCAGCTATGTATGTCTTTCTCTCAGCTTACAAACCTAAGAGAAAGCCCCTAAGAAGGGTACGTGGTTCTTGCCTCAGACATAGCTAGGAACGTAGAGATGACCTCCTCCATTCAGGGAGTTGAGAAGAACTCCAGATGATTATCTAGTGCGAAAGGCGATCTGTTGAGTTAGACGTGCCTGTGGCTGAGCACAAGGTGAACGAGTGAAATCCCAAAGTGTTGGGTGCATCGTCATGTGAACATAAATGAAGATGATGTATTAGCCTCCTCTGAGCAACAGAGTTGACGAGAAGACTCTAGATGATTCTCCTGTGTGAGGTAGTGGGAAAGAAGATCTGTTGAGTGGACGTGCCTGTGGACAAGCATAGGTGAACGTGTGAAGATCTGGTTCTTCTGTGTAATGCAGTGAATCCGAGCTATGACATCCCTATGGATGTGGTAGTGGATGAGCACTAGTCGGTGTATCAGATCCTTTGCTATATATTGCTTAAGAGTCAGACCTGCCTGTAACCCTAATTGTCATGTAAAGGGTACAGGTCGGCCCCACCTTAATATAAGTAATAATAAACGTAAAAGATAATTAATCTCGATAATATTAATTATAATTATAATAATATTAATAATTATAATATGACCTAGAGAGGTCGGCCTTGTTGAGCCAATAGACACTTCAGTTGATAGGACAAGTCTAATATAAGTAAAGGGAAATTCCCCATTGTGGAATCATATCATTCAAGTGAGTTTGGAAATTTCAGCAAGTACACTTATTTCGGAAAAGGTGCGCACCTCTCTTGGGCGCTAGAGTTCTAGGGTTTGAGCACCCTCTTGTGTGCTAGGTCTTTCTTGGAGGTGAAGGTCTTTCTCTTGAAGAATATAGCAAAGGATTTGGCTGGGTTTTCTTCCCTTGTTGAGAAGGGTTTTCCAACATACATTTTGTGTTCTTGTGCATGGTGCTTCTTCTTGTGATCTTGGTTGCTGCAACATTGATGGTTATGGTTAAATGATAAAATGGAATGAACTTCATGCTTAACCTAATACATTGAAAAATCAACATGGTATCAGAGCATAGGTCTTGAAGAACCCATTGCACAAGCTACAAGCTTTTACCAGTCATCCCTCCTCTTCTGTAGAACCATACGACCCTCCTAGTGTTTCCAGAAAATTCTGTACGACCTCATTTTCAGTGGTGTTTCAACCCTTAATACTTGGACGTTGGGGCTACTTTTGGCATAGAAGAGTACGACCTCTTCCAACGCATCTCCAGAAGCTTTCAAAACAAAATTCCGAGAAATTTTGATTTTTGGACGTAGGGTATCTAGGGTGCCGAAAATTCTTGCAGAATATTAATTCTGGTTTTCTGAAGAAACGCTTTCTTGAATCAACAAGCATCTCTGTGATACTACCAAATTGATCATTGACAGTCATAAGTCCAAAATAATCCAAGGTTGCTAATTCAACCTAATCATTAGTTTTTCAAAATCCAGTCGGCAAGTTTTCGAAAAAAAAAATCAAATGAAGAACATAACTTTAGTAGAAGATTGGCTTGATGGAACAAGCAACTTCAGCCCCTGGAAATCAAAGCTTCTAGTCACTCTTGAAGAAGAAGACCTCTTGGATGTAACAACCAAATCTCTACTAGAAACAGCTACAGATATAGAGAAGAAGATAAGAAAAGAAGAAGATGTCAAAGTAAGAAAAATAATCATCTACTCAGTAAGAGATCACCTCTTACCTCGTATTGCCAATCTGAAGACAACCTATGATATGTATAAAACTTTAAAATGAATGTTTGAAAGTGACAACACTCTCAGAGCTCTTACCTTAAAGAGCCAACTTCAAAGTACCAAGATAATGAAGGATGACACAGTTGCACTCTTCTTTATGAAGTTATCAGAAATTAAAGAACAACTAGAGACCATTGGGGAAATCATGTCTTTTAAAGAACTTGTCTTAACCACTCTTCAGAATCTTCCAAAATCATGGGAGCCTTTCATTTAGAGCATCAGTGGAAGAGAAGCTCTACCAACCTTTGAGTGTTTATGGACATATTGCACTCAAGAAGAACTTAGACTTAGAAATAGAGGAGTGGAAGATTCCTCAGAAGAAAATCATGCTCTTGCACTTCATACAAAGAAGAGAGGAAAATTCAAAAGAAATTTCAGGCAAACATTTAAAGGTGAGAAGTCTTCATCCTATCCAGGTTATCAAAGAAGAGATGTTTTAGAAATTCAGTGCTTCATATGTGACAATTATGGACACATTGCAAGAAACTGTCCAACCCGGAAGAAGGGAAGACAATATGCTTCCACCGTTGACATTGATCGAGAGCCACCTCAAAAGAGTGAAGAGAAGAGAGAGGAGATATACTTCCTCTAAAAGGACATGACTACAACTAGGTAAATCAATTGATCTCTAATTTTATAGTTGATTGCATTTTTCAAATAAATGAAGGATATTATTCCTAGTACGGGAGCTCTCAAAAGATTTGGACCATTATCCCTGGTACGGGAGTCCAAACCATATTTAATTTGTTCATCATACAAGAACAAGCAAAACCGTTGTCCTTGTAAAAGAGAAAGCCTTTCAAAGATCCAGAAAATCTCAGATGAAGATTGACAGTAAAACAAATTCCCTCTCCCCCTTCAACAATTCAGAAGGACATAGACATTACTCCAGTTGATCTAGTTGTTCCAGTTGATATGTTCAGAGATATTGCACCAGGGCACAAAATCCCTACCTAGGCTCACTCTGCAAGAGGCAAAGAAACATACAAGTCTCTCAAGGCACATCTCGAGAAAGCAAAAGAGATTTTTGAGCTATCATGAGCCACCTTATTAATGTTGAGCCTCCTTGTCTTAAGAAGCAACATGAGAACAGGTATGGCAAGATGCCATAACAGAAGAATACCAGTATATCTTAAAGAATGATGTATAAGATATTATTTAGGGACCAGAAGGGAAGTCTGTGTTATCTCCCAAGTGGATCTATAAGATAAAAAATGCAGCTGATGGAAGTGTTGAGAAATACAAAACGAGATCTATAGCTAGAGGTTTCTCACAAACAGAGGGAGTCGTCTATGATAAGACACTTGATTCTTGTTGGTGACGAAAGCTTGATTTTGATGACTTATTCAGAAAGCCTTATTGTTGTAATCCCTGACTTCTGAATTCGAGATGAAGAAATCTAAGTATGATGCACTACTTCTTGGGACAAGAAGTATGACAAAGGATCGATGAGATTTTCTTGAGTCAAGGAAAATATTCAGAAAAGATACTAAAGAAATTCAAGTATGACAGAATAGAAAATCCACCGTGATATATTTAAAAGGAGAAGATTGATATTGATTTAGACAAGACTGATCCACCTTGGATCACTGATGTATCTGGTTAAAACCAAACTTGATTTATGCCATGCAGTGAATGTGTTTTTTCATTACATGAGTCAATCGAGACAGACTCACTAGACAACAACAAACCATGTATTGAGATTGTTGTTTTTAAGTTTCTGTGGTGAGGAGTTTTGCATGTGTTGTTCGGATAACCCACAGTTGGAGTCACTTTGTCGTCTACGTTTCGAATCTGAATCAGGATTCATCATCAGGACTAATCGTATTGAGATATATACAAGGCGCAATTGGATATGGCCTGTGATATGCCTCCAGTATAAACTTGAGTTTGCAGGATATGTCGATTCAGATTGAGCAGAAAGTACAGTGGACCGAAAGAACATATCCGGTTATTGTTCTACCATGAAGTTTTCCATGGTTTTCTGATTCAGTGGAAAACAAAACTCTGTGGCCTTAAGCACCAAAGAGGCAGAGCATATAGCATCAAGTGTGCGAAGCAATATGGCTTCACAAGCTTCTGAAAGATTTATTTGACCATGAGATGGATCCTATGATGATAACCAAAGAGCCGTGTGTAACGCTTTTTGAAAACCGAATGTTTCCTGATGGATCGAAACACGATGAGATGAAACATCCTTATATCAGAGATAAGATGCAGAGGAAAACCGCACATATGCAGTACCTTCCTACACATGAGTAGATTATTGATATCTTCACCAAACTAACTTGGTGAAAAATACCTTCCTAGTTAAGAGGGAGTATTGATGACGCCAACCAAAAACAAAATTCAGACTACATTCGTATGAGACTTGGCATGATGAAGAATGCCTCCCTAGCTGAGAGGGAGTGTTGATGAATGCAGCTATGTGAGACATTCTCCAGCTTACAAACCTGTGAGGCGTGGATCATTGCAGCTATGTAAGTCTTTCTCTCAGCTTACAAACCTGAGAGAAAGCCCCTAAGAAGGGTACGTGGTTCCTACCTGAGATAGAGCTAGGAAAGTAGAGATGAACTCCTCCATTCAGGGTGTTGAGAAGAACTCCAGATGATTATCCAGTGGGAAAAACGATATGTTGAGTTAGACGTGCTTGTGGTTGAGCACAAGGTGAACGAGTGAAAACCCAAAGTGTTGGCTGCATCGTCATGTGAACATAAATGAAGATGATGTATTAGCCTCCTGAGCAACAGAGTTGATGAGAAGACTCTAGATGATTCTCCTGTGTGAGGCAGTGGGAAAGAATGCACTGAACACAAGAGCAGATTTGAATATCATACCATTGGGTTCATATGATTTCCTAATTGGTATGGATTGGTTGGACAAACATCATGCTGTCCTAGACTGTTATAATAAAGCATTTACTTGCTTGGATGAAGAAGGGAATTTGAGAGCAGTCCAAGGTATTCCAAGGGATGTAACTATTAGAGAAGTTTTAGCCTTGCAACTGAAGAAAAGCTTCAGGAAAGGATGCCAAATATTTGCAGCACATATGGAAGAGACAACTAAGTATAAAGTGCCAAACATTGAAGACTATGATGTCCTAAAAGAATTTGAAGATGTATTTAGAGAAACACCGGGGTTGCCACCCAAGAGAGATATTGATTTCTCTATTAATCTCATGCTTGGAGCAGCCCCAGTATCCAAGACTCCTTATAGGATGAGTACACCAAAGTTGAAGGAGTTGCAAATGCAGCTTGAGGATCTTCTGAAGAAGGTGTATATACGCCCAAGCGTGTCACCTTGGGGTGCCCCGATATTATTTGTGAAAAATAAGGATGGGACGTTGAGGCTTTGCATTGACTTCAAACAGTTGAATAAGGTGACTGTGAAGAACAAACATCCTTTGCCAAGGATAGATGATCTTTTTGATCAGCTGTAAGATGCTAAGATATTCTCCAAGATTGATCTCATGTTAGGCTATCATTTGGTGAGAATTAGGGAAGAAGACATCAACAAGACAACCTTCAAAACGAGGTATGGCCATTATGAGTTCACAATGGTGCCATTTGGGTTGTCAAATGCACCAACTGTCTTCCATGTGTTTAATGAATGGTATTTTCAGAGATTACTTAGATACGTTTGTCATTGTTTTTTTGGATGACATACTTATTTGCTCTAAGTTTGAAGAAGACCATGGGAAACACTTAAGGATGGTGCTACAAGTATTGAGGGAGCATCAATTGTATGCAAACTTGAGGAAGTGCTCATTCTACCAGGGGCAGATACATTATTTGGGCCATATCATTTCAGAGGAAGGGATAGCAGTGGATCTGGAAAAGATAAGAGCCATTGAGGGATGGCCAATACCAAAAAATGTCTCAGAGGTGATATCTTTTATGGGACTTGCAGGTTACTATCGAAGCTTTTTGAAGGATTTTCAAAGATTGCACACCCAATCACATCTTTACAAAAGAAGGGTGTGAAATTTGAAAGGATTTTTGATTGTGAAAGGAGTTTTCAAAACTTGAAGAACTTGTTGACAAGTGCACCGATTTTGAGGATTGCTGATCCAAATGAAGATTTCGTTGTATGCATTGATGCATGCAAGGAAGGACTTGGAGGATTTCTTAGTCAAAATGGTTATGTGATATGCTATGAGTCAAGGAAGCTAAAAAATCACGAGAGAAATTATGCTACTCATGATTTAGAGTTGGCAGCCATAGTGCATGCTTTGAAGATGCAGAGACACTATCTCATGGGAAAGAGATTTGAGCTAAGAACAAACCATAGTGATTTGAAATATTTGTTTGGACAACCAAACTTAAATGCCAAACAAAGTAGATGGCTAGAATTTATCAGTGAATATGCCGTTGATATAAAATATATCAAAGGAAAGGAGAACAAGGTTTCTGATGCACTCAATAGGAGGGTGCATGAGATGCATGCTACAACCATTAGCATGTACATATTTGATTTGAAGGACATAATTTTGGAAGCTACGAAATCAGATCAACACTTTATGGAGACAAAAGAAAAATTACAGTAGGGTAATTTGCAGCAGAAAATTGAAAATTATGAGCTAAGGGAGGATGGGATTCTTTTGTACAAAGGCAAAGTTTATGTTCCTAATTTCCAGAAGCTGAAAAATATGGTACTAAGAGTGATGCATAACGTGCCTTATGCTGGGTACGCAGGCTACCAGAAAACAATTGTAGCAGTCAAGAGCCAATATTTTTGGCCAGGTATGAAAAAAGAGGTGGTTGATTATATAGCCAGGTGTTTGGAATGTCAGAAAGTAAAGGATGAGTACAGACACCCAGCTAGTTTGCTACAACGATTACATGAGTGGAAATGGGAAGTTGTAACAATGGATTTCATCACTAAGCTGCCCAAAACAACTAAGCAACATGATTCCTTCATGGTGGTGGTGGATAATCTCACTAAAGTTGCCTACTTTATTCCAGTGAAGCTAACTCATAAAGAAACTAACATTGAAGATATTTATATGAGGGAAATTGCTAGGCTGCATGGTGTGCCTAAGACAATTGTGTCTGATAGAGATCCCAAGTTCACATGAAACTTTTGGAAGGGATTATTTCAAGGATTTGGGACAAATCTAAACTTTAGCACAACTTATCATCCAAAGTCAGATGGGAAAATAGAGAGGGTCATTCTGGTGATTGAGGATATGCTATGGATGTATGTGATGGATAAACCATCAAAATGGAAAGACTATCTACACTTCGTAGAGTTTTCTTATAATAATGGGTACCAAGCATCTTTGAAGATGAGCCCATTTGAGGCACTATATGGTAGAAAATGCAACACACCGGTGAGCTGGGACAACCCAACAGGCAAAGCAGTGGTCGGGCCATAATTGCTCAGGGAAATGGAAGAACAAATGGTGAAGATAAAATAGAATTTAAAGGTTGCCCAAGACAGACAGAAAAGCTATGCAAATAAGTGTAGAACACACAGAGAGTTTAAAGTGGGTGACCATGTGTTCTTGAAAGTGAAGGCCAAGAGAAGCTCTTTGAAGTCGAGGAACTGTTCAAAGCTAGCAACACGTTATTGTGGGCCATTTGAGATTCTGGAAAAGTTTGGCCTTGTTGCATACATGTTTGTAGTACCTGCATCCATGTGCATTCATAATGTATTCCATGTGTCTTTGCTTAAAAGGTATGTACCAGATGCTAACAATGTAATTGATTGGAATGTGATTCAGGTGGAGCAAGAAGGAGACTTCCGAGTACAGTCGGTGTGCATATTGGATCGGAAGGTCAAGTTTCTTCGGAATCGAGCAATTGGGTTGGTAAAGGTCTAGTGGACCTGTTACGGTCCTGCGGATGCAACCTGGGAGCATGAAGATGTCATGTCAGAAGAGTACCCACATCTTTTTTAAGACTTTTGAAGATTTTGATTGTACATGTGTATATAATGCATTGAGGATGATGCATAAATAAGGGGGAGGGGAATGTAATACCTTTAGGCCAAACCCCAATTGTAAATGTAAATGTAAATGTACATATAGGCTGGTGAGCCAGAATACTTTGGGCCAGAGTGCCTTTGAATATATGTTTTGAGGCCAGAGTGCTTGTGTGGTTATTAGGTTGGTGAGTCAGAACGTTAAAAGGCCAGTGAGCCTATCTTTGTAAAATGTAATCACACTCATATATTAATGAAAATACATCATTGCTGCAGACCAACCAGACAAAAAGAGTATGGGGGGCTAAACTCCACTAGAAAGGGGAAAGGGGGCAAAGAGTCTAGGAAAGGGGCTAAGCTAAGGGGGCTTAAGCCCAAGGGAATTTTATATTAATATTCCCTATAGTCTAATTTATGGATATAAATATATATATCCCAAGTTCCTATTTACGAGGAACGTATCACCCACGTGGGGGCGCAAGTGGGCCCAAGGTAGTTCCCAACATGACAAGTGTCAAGTTGGGAACATGCACATATATTTGGGGAATTTAGTTCATTTTCCATCATGCTCTCATTATTCATCCATCCACTCTTGCCATCCATACATTCCTACATCCATGAGCCATACTTGTACTTTGAGTTGTTTTCAACCAGTAACCTAGGTATTTTTGAGCTGAAGAGGCGGATTGTCAGGCCCGTGTGCTTTTGAAGAAGCGCGTTGTCAAGCCTGTGAGCATTCTCTTCAGGTGAGAGAACTGCTAGGAATTGTTTCCCTATTGCCAAGCTGCAACTACAGGGTTTTGAGACTTCCTGTCTGACCTATTGTTGAAGCCCTGGAAGGGAAGTGGGGTAGTCGAAGGACTGTTGAGCAGAGAAGGGACACACTCCCTGGGGTGGGACATGCATGTGGGGAATGAGAGGCTGTAGGCAATCTGCTAGAGTTGGCACCTTAGTCTGAGCATTTCTGTTGTGGATAGACCTTAGCCTGGCTTAAGATTCCTTTGCCTTGGTGGAGTTTTAGCCCCATCTCGGGGGTGACTTGCTGCTGAGAGTTTATGAGCAACAAAGTCTATGGCTGGGAGGATAGTTTGATGTCTGCAAGCAGTTGGTGACTTTTTACAAAAATAATTGTCTTCTGTGTATTTTATTTAATTAAAGTGTGTATAATTGCTTTAATTATGTTGTGGTTTTCTCGGTTATAATTATGCTTGGAATTTATATGCTATTAGGAATGCAATTTTAATCATATGCATGGCATTCTTATTGAATTAATGGTATTAGAGTTGGTATTTTGGTGTGGCATTGCCCAACTTGGGGTTGGGGATGCTACACGGTACGACCAACGACGTTTCGACAGAGTTTCGTACCTGTTTCGACATGTTTCGGGTATTGGTACAACACCCATGGGGCCATTTCCTGCATCATAGATTCTGAGCCTTTCAATTTTCAGGAGGCAACAGATTAGAAGGTATGGCAGGATGCCATGGTGGAGGAGTACACCTCCATCATGAAGAATGATGTTGCAAGTGGCTCTGCATAGGTCATGCAACAGATGGCATCGTTGAGAATTTCAAAGTGAGATTCATGGTGAGTGGACTGTGAGGAGACATTTGCTAGAGTTTCTAGGTGCACTTACATTAGAGCAATTATGTTCCATTTTGCAGGTTTAAGAAAGCATTGTATGGAGTCAAGCAGGCACAGAGAGCATCGTATTCCAGGATAGATTGATATTTGCATCAAGAAGCACTCTACAACCCAATACAGGGGAGATGTTGTCACGTTACACTACATAACGTAACATTACATTAAAAAATTAAAAAAAATATAAGTCGGCTCAATTATACACACACCCACAAATATCTATTTATAATGCCCGATTGAGTATTTCTAGACGAAATTCAACATCTCATATTCTTTGGCTTAAGATTAAATTTCAATGTCTCATCTCCTTCTTTGAAATTTCGTATGGATTGCATGGTGCTAACAGGTTTTCAAGATTTAGATTTATCTACTTTCTGTGCTTTTTTGTCTATTCCAAATTATTCATGAAACACTTTCTACTGTATGGAGATATCCGTTTCATATTACTCCTTATTATTAACGTTATTTTGATTAAGGTGTGGCAGTGTCATAACTGTTGTAAAGAGACTATTGGATTATTGTTACAATCTGGTGTCTAGTGATAGTGATGGTGACCTGGTGTCTTCTTGATTTAATGACCCTAGTAAGCACCCTTTGTATATATGATGGAGCAATCCACCTGTTTATACATTTATTTTTGTTAGAGTCAGTTGGTTTAATGAAATATGGGATATGTTAATGACCTTGGTAATATTTAGTTTGGTTTAACAAAATATGTGATATGTTAATGAACTTGGAATTTGAATTTGGAAATTGGTTTTAGTTAGTTTTCCAATGGAACAACTCTTTGTAAATCATTTGTCAGCAAATTTCAAAAGGATTGGTCCCTTGTATAGTTTATACACCAGCCTAGATCAATCTTAACCCCAGATCTACCAAGCGTTGAGAGGGATCAATTCTCTTGAGGTGCAAACCTTTCCTCAAGTTTTTCACTCTAAAAGGGTTCGCACCTTGAGAGATTTGATCCCTCTCAGCGCTTCATAGATCCGAGGTTAAGATGGATCTAGGCTAGTTGTAGAGTATGGGCTTCACCAAAAGCGAAGCAAATCCTAACTTGTATTATATATTTGTTGTGATTGATCTGATCATTTTGGTGTTGTATGTAGATGACTTGTTTCTTACAGATGCATAGAAGCTCATTTTAGGTTGCAAAGCAGATATGCCAGTTGAGTTTGAGATAAAGGACATTGTCATGGTGCATTATTTCTTGGGTTTGGAGGTTTGGTAGAAAGTAGGGAAGATTTTCCTTGGGTAAGGTAAGTATGCAATCGATATTTTAAAGAGGTATCAAAAGAAGGATTGCAAATCTATGGCCACACCCATGATCACTAATCTGAAGAAGGTGACAACTTTAGATTCAGAGTTGGTGGATCCCATGTTGTACAACCAATTGATAAGTTCTTGATGTTGCAGTGAACACCTTGAGTCAGTTCATGGTGGAGCCTAGGCAGGGGTATTGGGTAGCAACAAAGCATGTGCTCAAATATTTGAGAGGCAAATTGGAGTATGGTTTAAGAGTTGTTGGATATGTTGAAGTGAAGTTGTAGTGGTATTCAAACTCAGATAGGGCAGGCAATGTAGCAAATAGTAAGAGCACCTCAGGGTGTTTCTTTAGCTTGGGTTCAACAATGATATCCTAGTTCAGTAGAAACAAGAAACCAATACTACTAGTTGTGAAGCCATTTGGCTTTGCAAATTACTTGCATGATTGTTTGATCATGAGTTGGATCTCATAGTCATTTACTGTGACAATTAGAGTTGTATCAAACTCCCTGAGAATCTAGTGTTTCATGACAGGTTCATGCACACAAAGATTAGATATCACTTCATACGAGATAGGATTCAGAAGGGAGCAATGAAACTCTAGTATATTCCTACAGATCAATAGGTAGCTGATATTCTGACCAAGTCCTTAGCAAAAAGGAAGTATGAAGCATTCAGAGACAGACTTGGATTTGTGTAGAATTCTTTCCTCACCAAGAGGGAGTGTTGAGAAATGTAGCTCGAGAAGGAACTTCTTGCACGGGTTCAATGTGAATGTGCAGGAAGTGGTTCAAGGCATTTCTTTAGTGACCACTTAGGAAAAGAGGGAAATAATTCTATCTTTTAATTTCACTTTAAAAATAAAAGAGAAGTGAAAGTCTAATGTTTTGAAGTCGACTAGTTTTAAGAATTTTATAAAAATGTTCTAGAAGTTGTCGAACATTAGTGACTTAGATTAAGATTTAATCTTAGTCGTACATCTCATGATTGAAATAGATGACAGCTAGGATTGAGGAGATTAGTTATCTTCTCTCAAAGCAAAAATACGACAAGATAGGAGAGGCCAATCTCATACATGAGAAGAGAGCAAGAGAGATGGAAGAAGGAAGAGTGCATTCAAGGAGAAGAAGAGTAGATTGCTAAAGAGACCAACAATATACCCGTTGGGCCATATAGGTTGTGCCACTGCTGTAGCTGCATTTTTCTTATGCACAGGTCGTACACCTTCAGATCTGGCTGTACACGAGTGTTGATAACATCGACAATTTTTCGCTAATTTTTCAAAAAATCGCGATTTTTTCGGGTCGTCGATTTTCCGGCCTGAAAAAATGGCATTTTTTTCTTGTGTTGATTTTTTCCTATTTTTTTCCGATATTTTCCTATGTTTTCATCGATGATTTCGAGAAGATGTTTTTCGGACTGAATTGAATTGGATCCATGCCTAAATTCTTTTGTAAAATTGTAATAAACTTGAAAATTGTTTTTTTATTACATTTCGTCTTTTTGGAAAAATGAAGTGGAAATGAACAACTATGATGGTTGGCCTTCAAAAGGCAACCCATTAAAACAATGAGGGTTGTAACGAAGAGGGCAATGGAGGGAGATGCAAGGAGAAATAGGGGAGAACGATAGTAGAAACGAAAGCTCGAAGAAGAGAACCCGCTCGAAGTTTGATGGATGAAGGAGTCAAGAAGCCTGTCCACATTGAACGAAGGTGCTTATGAGCCATGCAATTTGCAAATTGGGTATTTACAGTGAGTAACAATACATAGAGTCTGTGTATAGCTCATCCCTCTGTTTTTATCTCTTGATCTTAATAAAAAATCCCCATTGAATGTTTGGTTTCCAAGATAAGCATTCTATTGGCTTTGATGTGTGATTGAGTTCTCTACTCGCTTAAAATGTTATGGTGGTATTTATTTTTACTATCCCTCCATTTGAATCGATTCTTTGATAGTTTGTTTGCTGATATAAAATGCTAATTGTGTATTCTCTTGGATTGTTGATTAACCCAACCGACCTGAGACATACACTCTGTTAGAAAAATAGGTGTGCTCGTTTCACCATAGACAATATAGCAATATTGTCACCCAACCATAGGCACAAAGGCCACCCCCCGAGCACCTTAATTTTGACAGACAGAATAATTCTGAAAGCAAAACAATAGCCAACCAAGGTAGCGCACCTTTCTCCAAGGCTAGTGCACCAAGCAAGAATAACCAAAGACCAAGCAGAAAGTGCAAACCATAACCAAGAGACCAAGTCACCACTGCTGCAGTTGCAACTATCCTCTAGTCATGTGCACTTCTTGTCCTTATCTAGTTGTGAGTGAGTGAGTGACAAATGAGCTCTAGCACCCTCTATTTATACTACTCCATCTCACTTGACCGGGCCGACTTTTCTTCTTGGAGGCCAATAACTCAATATTAAATATTCTCTTGAGCCGACTTATCTTCTAGGGTTATTATCTAACGTTTTAAGGTTTCTCTTTCTTCTCGGAATATTTTAGTCTCGTCAAAGGTTACACGTGGAGGTTAATACCTCCCACAACTACCATAATATCAACACTCCCTTCTAGCTAGGGCACCATCATCTTTATCCAACTAGATAGTCTCCATGGCAACCAGAACAATGCCATCCAATAGAACACAACTGTGTCTATTCATAGTAGTATACAACTACTACCAAGTGGTACACAACCACTCTTAGTAGCACACTGCTACTAACTAGTGACACACAGTCACTACCAGTGGATCGCATCCACCACAGTAGCATATAACTATAGATTTTTAATGACAAAAATTAACAAGCTAATATTTTGTCAAACACTTAGCAACCTAGAGATAATTGTCTTCATAAATTTCAGAAATGCATAAAACCCAATTATCGTAAGCATAAATACACATTGCTAAGCAAAAGAGCAGCGGAAATAACACAGTGGACAACAATCCATAACACACAGAAATTTAGGCAAATGCCAGGGAAAACCACAATGTGGGGAAACCCAATGAGAGAGAGAGATAGATCTATTATTCAGCTTCAAGAAAGTACATATCAGCAACAAAATAACATTTCTAGCCAAGGAAAATACCTCAAAGCACCAAATTTGTCCCACATAAATGTGCCTCGTTTTCCGTGCCCACAGTCAGTGGTACGGATTTTTCCGTACGGCCACAATCCGTACGGCCCAGAAACAACCACCAAAAATCTGAAATCCTTTTCAAAAACCGTGCCCGAAATGCCTCAATTTCTGTGCCAAATCCGTATGATTGTACGGACCCGTATAGTACGGCCTCCCACAACAGAAAAATATTTCGGCCCAAAACAAAAAAAAATATTTTTGGCCTAAAAACTCAATTTTTTTTGTCGGGATTTGTGCCCTCCTTCCTTGGAAAACGTGCCCTCTTTGCTTCTCACTTTCCTCTCTCAAGCTTACTCAGAAAATCTCTCTAACTCAACTCCTCGTCTTCTCGGTGTCTTCTCAACTTGTCTTGCAGACTACCCAATACATTCTTTTATAATCTGAAAATGACATTTTCCCCCCAAAGTGTCTTTTCACCTTCCCCTACTCTAGATCCAAAGGCCAATATTAGATCTTTCCTTTTTCAAGATCAAGGGTCATGATCCATTCCCTCCAAAATGTCTCATTTAAATTAAAGTGATTTTCACTTTATTACATAAGTGCTTTATGAAAATAAAGTCACTTTAAAAAATAGAAGGTACACTTTATTAAAAAGTCACTTTAATAAAAGAATCACTTAAAACCACTTTATAAAAACTATTACAAAGTTAAGTGCTTGGTAGTGTAAACATTAAGGTAAGATCCACATACAAGACAAAACATGCGGAGTACCTCCCGAGCTAAAAAGCTAGCACTCCCTCTTAGCGAGGGATGTACTCACTGCCATCTCCATCATCTAGTCCCATCACACTGTGCTCTGTAGGAGCTCCCTCTGAACCTGGAACCATCCATAACACCTGCACAGAACTCAAACTAGAAGATCTTCTCCTGGCAACCTCCCGAAACCCTAAGCTCACTTCATCTTGAGCATTGGTTCGATCAACCTGGCTAGGCTAGGCTAGGCTAGACTCGCTCTCTTCTCTCGGAATGAAAGATTGTATCCTTGGTGCCACCGCAGTCTCAAAAGCCTCCTCACACTCATCAGACGCTGAATCATACATCAAAGGCTGTCCTCTCAACATATACAACCTATTCACTCGGTTACCGATCAACTGCAGCTCTACCGGGTCCACTCCCGGCCTGTAGATAAAGACATGTTCCCTCTTAAACAATACACAATATCCTACATCCTCCAAGGCTGAGACTGAGAGCAAGTTAACACTCAACCCTGGAACAAAGAGAACTCCATCAAGCTCCAAGAGTTCCCCAAACTCGAATTGGATTATGACATTCCCAACTCCACGTACAACTCTCGCCATACCACCTTCATTTACCACCTGTCGGCCAGGACCGATCTCTGTGAAATATAGGAATATTCGCCAGATTCTCGTCATGTGGCTAGAGGCTATGCTATCCACAATCCATATGACATCACCTCCAAATCCTCCACTGCAGAAACTGTAAACTAGGGTCACCAAAGAAAATTCCCAATCGAACTTTGAAGCAAAGTCCTCCATGGCTGCTGTAGCAGCTGTCTCAGGCCCCTCTAACTCCTTCTTCTTCTTCTTCGTCTCAGGACAATGAGAGGCAAGGTGCCCCAATTGGTTACAACAATAGCATCTGACTTTACTCAAGTCCCTTCCAGAACTTCCTTTCTTCTTGCTCTTTGCAACAAGAGCAACATTCTCATCAACTCTGTCTATCATCTGTTCACCGCTTTGAGATCTTTCCCGGATCTCCTCCTGAGTGAAATCATCCCACAGTCTGCGCTAATCTGGTAGTTCACGTCCCACCATGCACTTCACGAAGACTTCCCATTCTTTGGTGAAGCCATTTAAGGCTATTCTCACCAACTCAGAATCTGTAATGACCTCTCCAACAACTGCCAACTCATCTTTAACTTGGGCCACTTGGGTAAGATAAGAAGAGACACTCTCCTCCTTACCCATCTTGGTATCATGCAACTTAGCTTTCAAGGCCATCTTTCGGTTCTCGTTCTTCACCTCGAACAAGTTCTTAAGTGCATCCCACATCTCCTTGGCAGTCTTTTTCTCAGCCAAGTGTCGGATAAGGTGATCCTTCACCCCATCCAGAATAATCCTCTGAGCTTTGGCTTCCTTGGTCTCATGCAAGTCCAAAGCAACAGGATTTGTTGCGGGAGCTGCCACAACAGAGTTGACATATCTATAAATTTTGTTCTCCTTGAAAACGGTTGACAGTCGGACCTTCCATTGCAAATAGTTGGAAATGCCATCCAACCTATCCTCATATCTAATGCTTGCAACCATATTCCTTGTCACAACTCAAGGACAACAATCACACCCTTTTGCTCAAAAAACACACTGCCCACTGTCATAGACAAAGCTCTGATACCATGTAGATTTTTAATGACAAAAATCAGTAAGCTAATATTCTGTCAAACACTTAGCAACCTAGAGATAATTGTCTTCATAAATTTCAGAAATGCATAAAACCCACATTCAGAAATTACCGTAAGCAAAAATACACATTGCTAAGCAAAATAGCAGCGGAAATAACACAGTGGACAACAACCCATAACACACAAAAATTTAGGCAAATGCCAGGGAAAACCCCAATGTGGGGAAACCCAACGAGAGAGAGAGAGATCTATTATTCAGCTTTAGGAAAGTACATATCAACAACAAAATAACATTTCCAGCCAAGTAAAATACCTCACAGCACCAAATTTGTCCCACATAAATATGCCTCGTTTTTCATGCCAAAATAGTACTTTTGTACGACCTCCTTTGTACCTCGTTTTCCGTGTCCACAGTCAGTTGTACGGATTGTTCCATACAGCCCAAAAACAACCACCAAAAATCTAAAATCCATCTCGAAAACTGTGCCCGAAATGCCTCGATTTCTGTGCCAAATCCGCGGTTGTATTGATTGTACGGATCCGTACAGTATGGCCTCCCACAATAGAAAAAAATATTTTCGGCCTAAAAACTCGGAATTTTTTTCTCGAGATTCGTGCCCTCCTTGGAAAACGTGCCCTCTTTGCTGCTCACTTTTCTCTCTCAAGCTTACTCAGAAAATCTCTCTAACTCAACTCCTCTCATCTTCTCGGTGTCTTCTCAACTTGTCTTGCAGACTACCCAATACATTCTTTTATAATCTGAAAATGACATTTTCCCCCCAAAGTGTCGTTTCACCTTCCCCTACCCTAGATCCAAATGCCAAGATTAGATCTTGCCTTTTTCAAGATCAAGGGTCATGATCCATTCCCTCCAAAATGTCTCATTTAAATTAAAGTGATTTTCACTTTATTACATAAGTGCTTTATGAAAATAAGTTCACTTTAAAAGATAGAAGGTACACTTTATTTAAAAGTCACTTTAATAAAAGAATCACTTAAAACCACTTTATGAAAACTATTACAAAGTTAAGTGCTTGGTAGTGTAAATATTAAGGTAACAACCGCATACAAGAAAAAACATGCAGAGTACCTCCCGAGCTAAAAGGCTAACAATAATTACTGTCCAAAGACATACAGTCTCTACAACAATCATATCAGCTGATATCAACCGGCATAAACAATATCATGCTACAAACTGAGTCATCTCGACTATTCTTCCACTCACATTTGTGAGATCTGGAAGAGCATCTGCCCTTATAAAGTGAAGCATCAGTCATGGGCTATCTGGACTATTCCTCTCAAGCATAGAAGAATAATTGTCCCTGATTTTTGAACCTGGACCATTCACCTAACCGGGCCATTCCTTCGGCACTAATCACAGTGCAACCTAGAGAGAATGAGTCTGCCCTAGGGAATGGATGACTGTTCCTGATTGCTGAACCTGGACCATTCACCTAACTAGGCTATTCCTCCAGCACTAATCACATCGCAACCTGGAGAGAATGAGTCTGCTCTAGGGAATGACTGTCCGGACCATTTCATAAGGAAATGACTGTCTTGCACCAACCTCCATAATAGACCATTCTTCGAAACTGCTCACAACTGTGAACTTCGAAAGAATGACTGCCCGACGAAGCAGAACATTCTACTTGACCCCTACTCAGAGTGACTGCCAAGAAGAATGACTGTCCTAGACCATTCCCCAACACTGGCCACAAGGGGAATTGCTATCTATGGTACATCAACAATCTATCAGAGCATTTTTATTACAAAAATGACTGTCTGATTTGGAACATTTTCTGAACTGGAAATGACTGCCTGTCAGAAATCTCGAACCACTTTCCGGACTGGAAAGGGAATTGCCCAACCTTTACCATTTTCTGAATTGGAAAATGACTATCCATAAATCAATAACATATTAGTGCTCCCTCCCAACCTGGGAGTAATCACTTCCCTTTCCAATAAGGAAGTCATCTCCATGAGTCCAATTTTGTCCCTTAAGTACACAAACTTTTCATCTTGGACAGAGGCTTTACCAAAATATCTGCTATCTGCTTATTTGTGGAGATATACTGGAGAACCACTTCTCCCCTCTAGACTTTATCACGAAGAAAATAATACTTGATCTTAATGTGCTTTGACCTGTCATGGAACACTGGTTTCTCTAAAAAGTTTACACAACTCTGATCATCACAATATATGACGGTCGAATCCAACACCTGATCAATGAGTCCATAAACCCTTTGGACTGTAGTACTTGATCTCATTGTGCTTTGACTTGTCATGGAACACCAGGTTCTTTGAGAGCTTCACACAACTCTGGTTATCACAATATATCACGGTCGAATCCGGCACCTGATCAAAATGTCTAGAAACCAACTTATGGAGCCACATTGCTTCCATGCAAGCATCACAAGCTGTAATATACTCTGCTTCTATAGTGCTGAGTGCAACAGAATTTTGTTTCTTGCTAGCCCATGATATCATGGCAAAGCTCAAATCGAAACATATATAAGAATCACTTCTTCTGTTATCTGAAGTCCCTGCTCAATCTGAATTGATAAATCCATGCGGCTGTACTCAAACGTTCCACGAAGACATTTCAAGGCATGCTTTGCGATTATTCAATTCTAATGGCTAAGTTCCATCTGGAAATGGCTCAACATGTTCATAGCAAAGCAAATGTCTGGCCTAGTATTCATCAAATACATCAAAGAGCCAATCAACTGTTGGTTCAGGGACGAGTCTACTAGATCAGAGTTTCTCAACTTCTTCAAATCTGTCATCATGTGAGTTTGCCATGGATTTGCAATCCATCATCCTAGACTATTGAGTAACCATTCTAATACACTTTCTTTGTCATAGGAAATTTTCGCCACGCTTCTGCTGTATATGAGATGCTCTACATCAAGTTGGTTGAATCCATGCAAGGTCTTCTTCCATTTGAATACATGGGTCTCTTTCTGGTGTACTTCAAAACCTTGAGATTTCTCTACTTAAGTTTCTTCCTCAATTTTCTCTGTTGGGAAGAACAATGTTTTACATCCAACTGATGTAAACTTCAATCCATGGATATTGCAAGAGATATAATAGCTCAGATAGAGGTATATCTGGTTTACTGGAACACGTTGTCGTCATAGTCATCTCCCTCCTTCAAGTAGAACCTCTAGTTCCGAATCTCGTCTTGTATCTATCAATGCTTCCATTCATAAGTCTTTTTTACAATTTCTTACATACACTGTTCTTCATCACAACTTCCATTCCTTTTGCTTGACTGCTTCTAGTGGGTTTAAACCATGTTGGTAGTCTTATGATTCTCGGTATAATAACTGGTTGTTCTGGCTTTTCTTTCTTTCTTTCTTTGAAATCTTCATGTTCTTCCTCATGTTCCTCTTTAACCTTGGGGTCCATGGAGTCTTCTATAGATTCCATGCCCTTCCATCTTGAAGATTCCAACTTCTTCCTTTCATCATAGGAACATAGATGTAGATGGACAACCAAGGATACTTAAGGATTCTTTTCAAAGAAGACTTCTTCTAGAGTCAAACTGAACACGTGTTGCTTATCATCGCTGCTATTTCCAATGGGGAACATGGACATATACTTCGTAATCTTCACAGATTCTTCAATGGATCATATCATTTAGTATTAGCTCCCACCTAATCACGGCTTCATGCCTGAATGCATGCTCTTCTTTTGGAATTCTGAAATCAACTCCCTCCATCTAAGAGAGTCCATGCTTCCGTTTGCATCCTTATTGCTTTCTGCAAAGTGTCACAAGTCTTATTCTAGTTTCCTCTTGATTACTGACTTCTTTCTGGTCTGACTTCTTCTGGGTCTCTTCAAGTTTGATTATGATTTTGGCCTATCTGGTAGTTGTTACTTATATAATAGATTCCTTAGGAATTTGTCGCCAGAGATTGTCAACACACTTCATCTTTTTCATGTACATTACTTGACTAGTAGTCATCGTAACAACAATCCTTATCTTGTTATTCTTCCATAGGTATTGTTTCACTAACCATCTTATCTTCTAAGAAATAGATACACATGATATGTACAGGAAATATGTAAACATGGTGTGTACAATAACTATGTTACAGAAGAATATTGTTACCTTGACTAGAAGAAGAAGTTTGCTTCATCCTGCTCGACTTTCTTTGAGGGTTCCTTTTCTTCAACAACTGTTGCTTCGTGTGTTTCCTTCCTTTAATTTAACTCAGGATAATGGTTCCTGTAGTGATCATTTTTTTGATAGTTGAAGCATTGTATTTTTGACATATCCTTTTCTTGATTTGGTTTCTTCCTTGAACCAAACTTCTGAAATTCTTGAACTTTGCTGTGAAGGCTTGATCATCATCTTTCCTTTGGGATTTCTCTTTTGCACTAATCCTTGATTCTTCTTGTGCACAAGAAGTCCAAAGCTCTTCAAATGTGGGATACTCCGTTTTTGTGTTCATGCTTGCGGCAAATGCATCCCATGTCTTGGGAAGACCATTGAGTACGATATTTACTAGTTCCTTTTCTGAAGTGATTTTCTCAATAGCTTGTAGTTGATCTCTTCGTTGAGAGACTCTTACAAAGTATGATGTTATGCTGTCATCATCATTCATTTTCATGTCATGGAGCTCATTCTTTAGATTCATCACTTGTCCAATATTTCTGACTAAGAAGAGGTTAGTTAGGGCATCGTACATCTTCTTAGATGGGTCAAGATGAGAGATGTAGGGTATCGCGTGGTCTTTTACAGAGTCCACTATGATGCTTATAGCGTTGATGTCATTGTCCTTGAACTTCTCCATAATTGCAACGTTCTGAGGTTCCTTCTCTTTTCCTGCTTCAAACTGTGGTTCCATGATCTTGCCTTTCACGATATCCAACACTTTATTCTTGGCAAGGATGAGGTCAATCCTTGTCTTCCATGCTCTAAAGTTAGAAGCCCCTTCTAACTTGTTTTCTGACTTCATGGAGTAAGTCATGACTGCTTTGACTTGGTCAACGTTTGACTTTGACCGAAAACTCGAACTTGATGCCTTAGCTTGTTGAAAGTACCAGGAGGTGCGCTAGGCTAGGGCGCACTAGGCTATCCAATGATTAGGTCAAGCTCTTCACTTAAGGTGCCTCAATAAGAGAGTTAGGGTTTCGTTGCTACAACAAAACTTTGACTGCAACTGCAACTGAGCAAATCCTCCCAATCTATCTTCCAACGATTAAACTGTTCGAAGATAGTGTGGGTGCATATCCCGTTAGAAAAACAGGTGTGCTCGTTTCACCATAGATAATATAACAATATTGTCACCCAACCATAGGCACAAAGGCCACCCCTCGAGCACCTTAACCTTGACAGACAGAATAATTCCGGAAGCAAAGCAATAACCAACCAATGTAGCACACCTTTCTCCAAGGCTAGCACACCAAGCAAGAATAACCAAAGACCAAGCAGAAAGTCCAAACCATAACCAAGAGACCAAGTCACCACTGCTGCAGTTGCAGTTGTCCTCCAGTCATGCACACTTCTTGTCCTTATGCAGTTGTGAGTGAGTGACAAATGAGCTCTAGTGCCCTCTATTTATACTGCTCCATCTCACTTGACCGTGGCGACTTTTCTTCCTGGAGGCTAATAACTCAATATTAAATATTCTCTTGAGCCGACTTGTCTTCTAGGGTTATTATCCAATGTTTTAGGGTTTCTCTTGCTTCTCGAAAGATTCTAGTCTCGTCAAAGGTTACACGTGGAGGTTAATACCTCCTGCAGCTACGATAATATCAACACACTATGTCATACACTGCACTGTAGTTTCTGCTAATTCATTGCCTATGCCATTTTTCTCACTGTTGGGTGACTTGATTTGCTTGCTGGGTCAAATTGGTAATGATGGCGGTTTTTTCCTCCTTGCACACAAATCTTACATCGTAATTTAATATTTGTGCGGCGTTTTTCCTCTACCCACAAGCTGTTCACAATGTTTTTATGCTAGTTGGGCGATATTTCCTTGCCCACAGGCTGCTCACAACACACTAACACTAGCTGGGCGTTTTTTTCATTGCCCACAAACCTTATAAAACGTTTTTATTGCTGCCTGGGCATTTTTCCTTGCCCACGAGCCATACTCAACATTTTTCTTTGTTGTTGTTCACCCAATTCGTCCTTTGGGCGTTTTTCCTTCATCCTTGGTTATCAAACTCGCCCTCCGGTGGTTTTATTTGTTGTTGAATACCAAATTCGTCTCCAGATAATTTTTTTTCCTAATTGCTAGTCTACTCATTCCGCACGATTCATTTCCCTCTTTTGCTTTTCGGTCGACAACATTTTCCAGTCAACTACATCCACCTTACTTTCGACGTGGCTTTCTCTTGGTAGACCAGATATTTGGTCGACTTGACTTGCAAATGGTTGACTCGCCTTTCATCTAGTCGACTAGCTGTTCCACAACCAATCGGTTGTGGTTCAATCGAATCCACTCCCTCCATATAGATAAATACACAACCGAATCCACTCCCTCCCTATAGATAAATACACATTCCCTCTTGAACAATGTAGAATATCCGACATCTTCCAAGGATGAGACTGGGAGCAGGTTAACCCTCAACCCCAGAACAAATAGAACTACATCAACCTCCAGGAGTCCTCCATACTTGAGTCAAAATCTAACCCTTCCAACTCCATGTACAACTCGTTCCATACCTCCTTCACTCACCACCATTCGGTTTGGACCCGTCTCTGTGATAATAAGGAATACACGCCATATTCCTGTCATGTGACAAGAGGCTCCACTGTCAACAATCCACTTGCTATCACCCACAAATCCAACACTACCGACACTGGATACTAGAGTGACCAAAGAAAATTCCATATCAAATTTGGATGAAAAGTCCTCCATAACTGCTGTTGTTGTTGTATCAAGCCCCTCCCGTTCCTTCTTCTTCTTCTTCCTCTCAGGACAGTGAGAAGCAAGGTGCCCCAATTGGTTACAACAGTAACATCTGACTTTGCTCAAGTCCCTCTCGAAATTCCCTTTCTTCTTCCCCTTACCCTTTGCTGCAAGAGCAACATTCTCATCATCTTTGTCTTCCTTCTGTCTACTACTTTGAGACCCCATCCGGATCTCCTCTTGAGTGAAGTCGTCCCACAATCTACTCCAATCTGAAAAATTCTCCCAACCCACCACACACTTTACGAAGACATCCCACTCCTTTATGAACCCTTTCAAGGCTATCCTTCCCAACTCTGGTTCTGAGATGACCTCCTCCACTGCAACTAACTCGTCTTTAACTTGAGTTATCCGGATAAGATAGGATGCAACACCCTCACCCATAGCCATCTTCGTGTCATGCAGTTTATCCTTAAAGGCCATCTTCTGGTTTTCATTCTTAGCCTCATACAAATTTTTCAATGTATTCCACATCTCTTTGGCTGTCTTCTTTTCAGCGAAATGTGGGATGAGTGGGTCCTTTACTCCATCCAGAATGATTCTATGTGCTTTGGCCTGCTTTACCTCATGCAAATCCAAGGCAATAGGATCTGTTGTGGGAGCTACAACAACAATGCTCACATAACTCCAAAGCTTGTTCTCCTTGAGAACAGATGCTATCCAGACCTTCCACTGCAAGTAGTTGGAAATGCTTTCCAACCGATTGTCATATCTGATAGATGTAGCCATTCTCCCTGTCAACTGTTCAAAGAAAACAACCAATAGATTTCTCCCTTCAAATCTTGCCCAAAAATAACACTGTTCACTGTCACTTAGAGCCCAAGCTCTGATACCATGTAGAAATTTAATGACAAAATCAGCATACACAAATTCTGTCATACACTTAGCAACCTAGAGATAATTGTCTTAAATGAACTTTGAAATGTATTAAATCCACATTCAGAAAATATCATAAGAAGAAATACACATTGCTAAGCACTTTTGCAGTGGAAAAATAACAATGAACAACAGTCACACATCCATGTAAAACTCAGAAATTTAGGCAAACAGCCAGGGAAAACCCCAATGTGGGGAAACCCAATGAGAGAGATTTATTAGCTTCAGGAAATTACATATCAGCAACAAGATTTCATTTTCCAGCAAGAAAGAAAACACTTACAGCGCCCAAAACTGTCCCCACAATTTTTGCCTTGAAAACCGTGCCAAATCTGTAATGCTGTACGGCCTTCCTCCAGAACAACACCTTGAAAAACATGCCCACTGTCTGCTGTACGGCCTTCCTTCAGAACAACACCTTGAAAAACATGCCCGCTGTCTGCTGTACGGACAGAACGGTACGGCCTCCCTGCAGCAAGGAATACTCCTAAACAGCCTCAAATTTCGTGCCAGCAAAATGCCTAGAAAAATGTGCCCTTCTTCTTTGCTGTACGGACTGTACAGTACGGCCCACTTTATCAGCCAGCAACTACAGCAAGTCTTCACTCAGAAATTTCCTTTGGAAATGTGCCCAATCTCCCTTGGGAAATGTGCCCAGCTTGGTGCCCTCACTCTCCTTTTCAAAGCTCTCTCGGAAATCTCTCTCAAACTCCTCTTCACTTGTCTTGCACACTACCCTAGGCATTCTCTTATAATCTGAAAGTGACCTTTCACCTTCCCCATCCTTAAATCCAATGGCCAAGATCTAATCTTGCCTTTACATGATCAAGGCACATGATTCATTTCCTCCAAAATAAATCACTTAAAATATTAAAGTACAAATTTACTTTATAACATAAGTGCACTTTATGAAATAAAGTCACTTTATTATTAGAAGGTACACTTAATAAAATGTCACTTTAATAAAAGAACCGCTTTATTACAACTTTATAAAAACCATTACAAAGTAAAGTGCCTAGTAGTGTAAATATAAGGTCACTTCCGCATACAAGAGAAAACATGCGGAGTACCTCCAGAGCTATAAAAGCTAACACTCCACAGGGGTGTTTCCCATCATCTCTATTTGGGGGGACGCAAGGGGATGCATTGGGGAACATTGCCCACAAAATGTGGAGAGGAATACACATAGAATGAGAAATAGTGGATTCATTCATTCATTGGATGATGCAATGTCTCATTACATAGTAGGAGAGAGGAGGAGTATGTTATGTAACTCTGAATAACTAACTATTAAACACTTCATTGATGACTATATTAAATGCCCCATTATTACATCACTTTATTAGTGAGCACTTATTATTCATCAAAGTTCTAACTTCTAAATATGACCATTATCTCCAACACCCTCCCATAATTGTCTTTTTACATGAGAAAGAGTGGATTCATTCATTCATTGGATGATGCAATGTCTCATTATATAGTAGGAGAGAGAAGGAGTATGTTATGTAACTCTGAATACCTTACTATTAAACACTTAATTTATGAATACATTAAATGCCCCATTATTACATCACTTTATTAGTGAGCACTTATTATTCATCAAAGTTCTAACTTCTAAATATGACCATTATCTCCAACACCCTCCCATAATTGTCTTTTTACATGCTCGTTCAAGATAGAAAAAGACAAATGCTTTAGACAAGCAAGTTGTTTGCAGTCCACAAGATAAGATCTTCATAGTAGCAACTAGAAGTCAACTGTGTCCAACAAAGTTGATGAAGTACATTTTATGTCACCATCCCATTTGTTTGACCATTGCCTCACCAGCTTGATGAGAGTTCACCTTCACCCTCCCTGAGGGTCTTCTTCTTATGAATTATAGCAGATAACGCATAATGTACCTGCTGTTTGCCTTCTCTTCTTTGACTTGTTTTAGCTGCAACATCATCTAGGGCTTCATTTCTTGATCTCTATCTCACTTGACACCTATCTGGCCTAGGCATTATGGCTGACTTTTCAGTGACATTACAACCATCTTTCTACTGAATCAATTTTACATTGTCAACTTCTATCAACAGGAATAAACCCTGTTCTACCACACCCATAACAATCATCTTTTTGCTATTCAGATCAACAATAAAACACCTATTATCGCTGAAATTTATATGTAAGTGTGGGTTATGCTTCATTGTACAACTTGTTGAAAGTAGATTTTTTTTCCAAACAAGGAGCACAATAGACATCTTTCATCATTACCTTTTCACCTCTAAGTTGAAGCAAGGCATTTCCCTTACCTCTAACCCTATATTTTTCTCCGCACTCAGCACAGCACAATTAGACTGAGATTTATTCTCTACAAAATCAACATACCAATTAATACTATTAGTTAAATGTCTAGATGCTCTTCAATCAACATAACAATCAACCTCACCTCTCTGTGAATCCTTGTTTTTGGCCATGAACACATATAACTTTTCCTCCTCCTTGTGTTCAACCACATTTGCATGTTTCTTTTCTGATTGTTCAATGGAAGAATGCTTTTGGCTGTGCTTTTCATCCCACAACTGCTTTCCACAAACTTTGTTTATATGTGCTAATTTTCCACATTAAAAACATTTAATTGCTTTTATACTTTTACCTGACTCGGAAGAGTTACATCCATCATTCTCTTTCCTTTGTTTGCTATTATTGCTCTTAAACTTTGTTGTAAGTGCTACCTTAGAAGTCACATTCACACTGATCTTCCCAAATTGTTTTTTCAGTGCTCAACTGTTCGAATGTCAGATCTTTATCAATACTAGTAATGTTCAAGGTGTCAATAAAATTTGCATAGGAAGATGACACAATTTTCAAAGTTATAACCACCATATATTCTTCTTCTATTGTCTTGTCAGTGGATTTCAATTGATCTCTAATATCCTTGATTTTTAAAAGATGATCTTGCAAGGAGTCAGACTCCATTTGAATTTAGAATAACATATTTTTAAGGAAAAATGCTCTTCCTTTGTCTGAGGTTTCATGCATCTTCCAAAGATTCCCCCACATGACACATGCATCATTACCATCTTGAACTTTGGGAAGCAGCTCATTTGTTACGGAGAGTTTGATCAGCATCATAGCCTCTCAATTCTTAGCATCATGTTCTGCTTGGGCATCCATATTGGTCTTACTTTGCACCTCTTTTGCCAATACAGGTTTGTCCAAACATCTGTATTCAAATGTGGCTAACATCTTCTATTTCCATGATTTAAAATTCTGACCATTGAATTTTTTGTTTCCATCCAACATTATACGAGATAAACTGGCCATTTTTCTAGGGTTTAAATACACTAAACAAATATAAAATCTGAATTTACTCTTCTGTCTATGTCCCAAAGTCTAAACCTTGAAACAATCTCTATTGGCACACAATCACTGGCTACTCAAGTTTCATAAAATTCCTATGCCCAAAGATTTAGAATACGACTCTTCTCGACTATCACTCCATAGTTTTTAAGTTTAATACAAATGCATAAACCCTCTTTAAATTTGGTTTCTTCAGAATTAATGTTAACACAAACTCAACAATCATGAAACATACATGTATTAATTCTCCAGATAGTTTCAATTCTTCTTCAAGAGACCTGTTTCTCCTCTGCTTCACATGCTAATAGGTAAGGATAGGAGTATGTAATTTTGATGTTTGTATGTCTCTGTCACCGTACCAATTTTGTTAAACTATACTTCAAATTCTCTTAAAGCAACAACGTTGGCTTGGTTTTTTTTACGGTGGCTCCTCCTTTCTCGATTCTATGTATGGCATTGTTAGCTTTTTAGCTCGGGAGGTATTCCACATGTTTTGTCTTGTATGCGGATGTTACCTTAATGTTTACACTACCGGGCACTTAACTTTGTAATAGTTTTTATAAAGTTGTTTAAGTGGTTCTTTTATTAAAGTGACTTTTTAATAAAGTGTACCTTTTATTTTCAAAGTGACTTTATTATCATAAAGCACATATGTAATAAAGTGAAATTCACTTTAATTTTTAAATGAGACATTTTGGAGGGAATGAATCATGACCCTTGATCTTGGAAAAGGCAAGATCTAATCTTGGCCTTTGGATCTAGGGTTGGGGAAGGTGAAGACACTTTTGGGGGGAAAATGTCATTTTCAGATTATAAAAGAATGCATTGGGTAGTATGCAAGACATGTCGTATGTCGAGAGAGGACATTGGGAGGAGATTTAGAGAGATTTTCTGAGCAAGCTTGAGAGAGAAAAGTGAGCAGCAAAGAGGGCACATTTTTCGAGGAAAGTGGGCACGATTCTCGAGAATTTTTTTTTGTGAATTTTTGGCCAATTTTTTTTTTTGCTGTGGGAGGCCGTACTATATGGATCCGTATAGTGTGTACAGTGATACGGATTTGGCACGAAAATCGAGGTGATTTTTTGGCATGGTTTTCGAAGCGATTTTTAGATTTTCGGTGGTTGTTTTTGGGCCATACGAAACTGTCTGTACAATGGACTGTGGGCATGGAAAACGAGGTACGAAAGAGGCAGGATAGCAGTATGATTTTGGCATGGAAAACAAGGCAGATTTCTGTGGGACAGATTTGGTGCTGTGAGGTATTTTCCTTGGTTGGAAATGTTATTTTGCTACTGATATGTACTTTCCTGAAGCTGAATAATAAATCTATCTCTCTCGTTGGGTTTCCCCACATTGGGGTTTTCCCTGGCATTTGCCTAAATTTCTGTGAGTTATGGGTTGCTGTCCATTGTGTATTTCCGCTGCATATTTTGCTTAACAATGT
>JZKD02S0169136.1:773965-791623 GCA_000966675.3 Picea glauca | reverse complement strand
ATATAAAAAAACGCTCCGGAGACGCTTCGCTCCCGACCATTTTTTGAAAAATGCGCTCCCGCGCTCCCGCTTCCCGCTCCCGCTCCCGCTTCGCTCCCACGCTTCGGCAACATTGGTCGAGTGCATTAGTCCCTTCACATTATAAACTCCATAATATGGCGAGCTGTCCTTGTTTGATGCCATGTGTATAATTAAATGGATGCTGAGTGCCTTGCCCTTCATGATTAGCTATGGGATTGGTTGGTTGCTAAGTTTACCATTAACCATAATTTCCCCCATTTTCAAGATAGTGGCTTGATTGGCTTCGTTGTTTGTGAGAGCATTGTGTTCATGTATTACATGGAAAAACTTAACCTCTGATAAATTTTTGAACTGTTGGTTTATCCGTTCCATTACTGATGCTAAAATAATATCGCCTGGGATTGTGTTTAAAACCAAGTCCCTGATAACATTTTTTGAATCACCTATCACCCATAATCTTTGGATGTCAATGCCTAAATCAATCTTTAAGCATCGTAGCAGAACGTAGGCTTCAGCCGGGTTATTTGTTGACGTGCCCAGACCCCAAGCATATGTGATTTCAAGATTTCCTCCGGGGCTGAAAATAACCCCCCCGCTCACCTGCCACCCCACACCGTCCACAGATTTGAAGCATTTCTTCCTGATCTTTTCCAGGACCCCTTTAGGGATATAAGCTAGAGCATGCCAATAGATTGAGAGTGCCTCCAAAACTGACTTGACCAGTGTTAATCTCCCTCCTTACGAGAGTCATCTATTACACTACATTTTTGTTCTTTTTTTCTATCGTCTCTATCGACAAACTACAATCTTTTTTCCCATAATCATTTGGTTTTAAGAAAAATCCCAAATATTTAAATCCTGCTTGAAAATCCTTAGGTTGGAACGGGAAAACCTGAAGGAGCTGTCTTACCTGATCAGCATCCACCTTATTCAAGGCAATGGATGATTTCTGCATATTTATTACCATCCTTGATGCTATCCTGTATAATTCCAGAATCTTAGCATCTCTTCTTGTGCCATCACAAAACAACAAAACATCATCTACAAACAATAAATGGGTCATAGAAAAAGATCTTCCTAATTTAATCTATTTGAGACCACCAACTCTTTTAGTCTCCAGTATAGATTTGCTTAAGCCTTCTGTGATACTTAGGAATAACAGAGGAGATAAGCAGCATCCTTGTCAGAGTTTTATGGTAGGTTTGAAAAAAGTAGACGCTGAACCATTAATTAAAACAACTAAGGAAGCTGAAGATAAACAACCCATAATATAGTTCACCATTTGGACACAGAATCCACATGCCCCCCTTTTTGGAAAACTTGCTCCCCACACTGGGGACACGTTTCCCCTTGCGTTTCCCAAAAAGGGGCGTGGGGAAATGTTTCCCTACGTGCCCCCAACCCCCGCAGCATGGGAAGCAAGGGGGACGGGCCCTGACCCTGGGGGACACATCTTGGTTGAACATTAAAAAAAGACCCTAAACCCATAAAGACATCCATAGTCTAGAGTTCTAGAGGCAAGCTCGACATTTTAACCCATACAAGGTGAGACATAAGCCGCTTCAAATGGGGGGTTGAAAGTTGAAACACGATGACCACTTTCCCAAGGTTAATGGTGCAGAACCCCATAACCATCTCGATTCTGAGATCCTTACTGCATCTTCCTTGGTGCAGAAACGGAAGGCTAATGGCTCTCTCACTAGCATGCTGAAACCAGGGGAATAACCTAGCAAGTCACTCTAAACCCTATCTATCCATAGCCCAAGGTTCCACTCTATGATAGGTCAGTGTTTTGCTAGTCAATACATGTATCGTTTATGATTTATTAGTAACATGTAATGATGTATGTTATTGGCGCATTGTTATGTATAAGATTTCAATGATTTATGCTTCAGTTTTCATATATTTAAATTTTAAATTTTTAGTATGTTATGTCAGGTCCCTTACATTGGAGACCCTGATGTCCCCTATGACCCCCTCTAAAATTTGAGTGGTGTTTCCACATGTCCCTTGGATGTGTTTAGCTACTCGGTTGTCCGTGTGTCCTGGAAACTTGGTGGAATATTTTCTCTCAATGCATGCACATGAATTATTTGCTGGAGATGATGTTGTTCATTATGTTGTCAATTATTATATGTTTATTATGTTAGTTGAACTTATTGTGGTTTAACTATCAAGGTGTGCATAAATGAATTGGGCTTAAGAGTCCTCTTGTTTCTAAAGCAATTATTTACTCTACTTTTTAGCTTTACAATCCAAACACGAAATATGAGTACAAAGCTGTCAGGAGATGGACCACTCCAAGGAAGATTGGATACAGCCTTATAGATTGTGATAAGGTAATCTTGAATTGTCTTCAATCAATTCTATGTTTGTAGCATCTCTTTTTCATGAAAGGGAGTCCAGGAGTTTTATAATTTTGGCATTGCTTGTGCAGATTTTTGTTCCCATTCACAAGGAAATCCACTGGTGTTTGGCTATCATTGATATGAAGGAAAAGAAGTTTCAATATCTTGACTCACTTGGAGGAGACGATGCACATGTCTTGGATGTTTTGGTAAACTAATTTTTTTTGTTCTCAGCAAACTAATTTTTTGGAGTTGGGTAGGATTCTCTTGACAACTAGGATAACAACGATTTTTGTTGTATTGTTTTAGGCCAGATATATTACAGATGAAGCAAAGGATAAAACTGGCAAGGATCTAGATGTAAGCTCTTGGGAGATGGAATTGGTTGAAGACCTTCCTCAACAGGAAAATGGGTATGTTTAAGTTGATTTCTAGAATTAAAGGGATTTAGTTTTATTTGTCAGATTGATGTGGTTCTCTTTGTTTATGTATGCTTGTTGAGCTAAATGAGATTGGAATACATCAATGGAAAAAATTTAAATCCTTCATTGTTCTTTGAAGGCCCTCGTTACTCATGGTAAAAGGGCTGTGAATATATTGTTATTCAGTAGAATGGGTGCATTAAAGCTTTGCTCGTCTTAATAGAGCAGTGTTTTGGTTGATAGTTTATTGGGTTAATTTCTACTAGTTTTGAAGTGGAATGCCAGAACCAACCTTGCAGGACAAGCTACTTTGTAAATAGCCCTTCACATTAAAGGAAGGGAGAGTGGCTTTTCAAATCTCATCCATGAATGCAAAGCAAGTACAATTTATGAAGTAGCTATCAATGAAGGATAATGGATTTTTGCTTGGCAGGTCGGATTGTGGAATGTTCATGATCAAGTATGCAGATTTCCATAGTCGGGGGTTGCCCCTCAGTTTCTTCCAGGTGAGTATCTATCAGAGTTTAATTTTAGTTACTTGTTACCTTTAATTCTGACATGCAATAAAGAGTATTATCCTTTTTTTATTTGAGATAATGATTTATTCCAGACACACATGCCCTACTTCCGCAAGAGGACTGCAAAAGAGATTTTAAGACTGAAGGCGGAATGAATTTTTTATGTTCGAATGAAAGGAGACACTTCTTGGTTTGTTGATGTAGCCTTTGAGCTCCATGGTTTGGATTCTTTCTGCATTCTACTTGGTGCAGTTTTCCTTAGAGGTTGTCATATTTACTGACATCCTTGCAGAAGTACAGCTCCCCGTTTAGGAGCTTCAAGTATGTATTCTACAACTCTAAGAATTGCACCACTTCTATTCCAGCCCTGTGTGCAGGTTATTGCATTTTAGATTTAATACCTGCAATGTGAGTGGGCATTGGGAGTGTTGTGATTTGCAGAGACCTAGGAACCATTTTTTAGATTCTGTATAAAGCCATTAAAGAGGTTGACTTAAGATTTCTTTTTCATAATCAACGGTCCATTTCTTGTAAACTTTATAGGAATCTGGTCCATTTTTCATTTGTTTCAGTGGACACAGTCCGCATGGTTGTTTTCTTCCACTAACAAATTTCTTCACAATCAAACTGAGGGTTTGGGCATTTCATGTTTGTGCCTGGATCGATGCTGTTACAGATTTATACTTGTGTGGAGCATGAGGAAAAATTTCAGCCTGAAGGATTGCAGCATTCTGAATGTACGACAGTATAGACTAGAATTATTGTAAAATACAGTGTTGTGAAAGTTTATGTACTTAATTGGAAGATCTATATGCTTATACAAGGATGATGGAGACCATCTATATATTATCAGTGATAAGCAGTAACAATATTGCTGTATTTTCCTATAGCTGTAGAAATTGTCTTCTCTTCTTGTGAGTGATGCAAACATGTTGTCCAACTTCTTTTCTTGGGTGTTCAGTTTCAAATTTAATTAACAAGGTTTAGCTATACATATAAAACATTAAGGCCAGATAGTGTGTTTATGGACTAAAATGTAGGTTCAGAAGTTCACTACGCTAACTGGTATGCTTGTTACAGCAGTATCTCTTAATAAGCTGAATTGGGCATGGAGATAATCTCTAGGGATTATTCATTTTGAGGTCTGACAGCATGGTTCTGACTGTATATTGGATGCTGGAGTGGAGAAGGCATATTCTTGGCTTGGCTAAATTGCTGGCCACAATGTTCACTTACTTTTCATGGCCTGAAATTTGTGATTTCTTTAGAAGTAAACACATGCATTTTTTGTTGGGGATATCTAAGAGTAGAAGGTTTCCTCCATGCTTATCCCAGTAAGGTGATTACAAGTTGCATTTTGAATAAATGCATAATATGCCGGACATCACTTTAAAAGCAAGAGAGGTAAGGGATGCATCACTTTAAATTGGGCGTAGGTAATTACAAATTTTGAAGAGTGAATTACAGTTCTTTTAGAGAGAGGTGACTTAGTGCTAGAGTAGAGCAAGTTTGAAGACCACAAAGTTTCCCTGGAATTAAAGAAAATCTGCTTTGAAACTCTAGAGCACCAACCATTGATTTCAGTTGAAGTTATTCTACAGAAATACCAAAGGAGCTACCTAATCATCAATTGCAGAAATATGTCTCTTATGCCTTCATTCGTTTTTACTTGATGAAGAATCAATTTCCAACATGAGGAACCGAATTCTATGCATCACCCAAAATCCCGCTTTAAGTAGACAAATTCAATTATTCATCACCATGTTAAGCATTTTCATAAATTAATAACAACAATAAAATTCTACAGCCATTATTTAACCATTTAACTATGCATTCCAGAAAAGAGCTCATGTCCACATTCAATACCATGAGAGTTCATATATAAATTTGGCCACATTTATATTCCAAATAGAATTTAAGAAATTAAATACAATAATAGAACTATATATGAACACTTCCCTGAATCAAAGTGTAAATTGATTGCATAGAAGTGATTTACTACCCAAACACATAGATCTTCTATGGATGCCACCCCTAGTCTAGGCTATGATTCCACCATAGCGAAAGACACCTATAGACTATCTCTCAAAGACACCTATAGACTATCTCTCATTTACCTCACCCCACTATGCATGGACTCGTCCAAAACTAAACACCTACCATTAATTCTCTTGAAGTATAGACCTCTAAGCATTTCAACCAACAATCAATTAACCATGGATCTCTCCCTCTCAACCCATCACAACACCAGCTATGAGATGTTCCCTTCTAGACTATGTAGTCCCTCAAGATATCCATCCATCCCAACGAGTGCAATAGTGCAAGCAAGACGACTCCAATATGCATAATTACCTTTGGGAGCCCTGGAATGGTAGTTCTTGGTTTAGACAATCCAATATTGACATAGACACAAGGGCATACCGGTAAATATCTTATACCGTCCACTCCAATCACTACAACCCTAGATCCTTCTCATCAACCTTCGCTAGCACATACACAAGGGTATGCTGGGAATTATCCCATCCAACTTCAGTTAGTACAAGCATATAGATCCTTCTCATCAACTAGTGACTAAACCATCTACACAAGATCAAAAGATTATGGTTTTCAGGGGCATGGTAGAGGTGGTTACCATCATGGAAGGCCATTTGTATGGCATGAGAAGGTCAAAGAAGAGAAGTGTGGAAGTTGCTCATCTCAAAGTGCACATTTTATACTGTTGGGCATTCACGTAAAGTACGTGTACTCAAAAGTGCATAACTGAGTCTTTTGGACACACAGGAAAGTGGTGGTGAGTTTATGGGATGACACGTGTCAAAGAAATATGTACCCACGGGTCCCCTACTCTCTTCTCATCTCATCTTGTAGAAGGATAGCCCCCTTGTGCTCCTAGAAACCATTTTTGGGACATTTTCATTATATTTCAAAGTTACACAGAACATTACAAATCAAGTCTATGTCCCCTATCATTTCCGTTGCTTCTCTATCCAAGTTGTCTATATGTCCCGAGGTTGTCTTGGATTTCCATCATGTTCCATCATGTCCCAACTTTGTCCAAGTTCTCTATCACGTCCCAATGTTGTCCAATATATCTATGCCCCATTGTGTCTCAATTGTCCATCTTGTCCCACTTTGTTCAAGCTGTCTACCATGTCCCAACTCTGTCCTAGTTATTCATCATGTCCCAGCATTGTCTAAGTTGTCTCTAATGTTCCAATTTTGTCTTGATTGTTTCCTATTTTTGTTCACACTGTCCATCATTTGATCACAGAGGCTTGGCATTGGGCTCGAAACTAGTGATCTGTGCAATTATTTACAACATATACCATATGTGCATTAGGGTCCTCATCTACATATCCCACATGGCTAATGATTAGAGAAAAATGCCACATCACATGTCCAATATTACAGATCCAAATACATAGAAAATGGGAGGACAAAACGGGGTGTTAATGTTATATTCCCTCAGAAAAGTATTAGCCCCATCTTTGTGGCATTCTCATGCATACCTTCCTAGCTAATAAACGAGCGTCTCCTTGAACCCAATTTCAAATTTTTGCCATAAACTAGTGGAATTCACTATCTGTGAATAACTTTGGCCTCCAAGAGACCCAACAAAATACTAATTGGTGCCAAGTGTGGAATTAAAGATGCAACAAAGGATTTTAACATATATTGATGAAAATCATGGAAGAGACCCAACAAACTACTAATTAATGCTGTGTGGAATTAAAGATGCAGCAAAGGATTTAAACATATATTGATGAAAATCATGGAAGAGCATCCATGTATCGATTTTAAAGTAGATTTATACAACAATCGTACACATAATTCTAGAGCTAAACCGTTGACATGTAAAACAAAGGTTATACACTTATCTTTTAATAAAATTGATCTATGAAATTAGTTGTGTAATAGTGATTAACCATCCAACCATAAGCATCTAATGCAAATGCCACGCAGTGGAAAATTTTCCTTACAACTACCCTACCACTTGGACTTCTTTCCTTTTTTCTGTCAAGAAGTGATTGGGTAAACAGTGTCTAAAAATCCATCTATGAATATTCGAGGATAACCAACGTCTTGAACATCTTCTCAATATTGCCTTAGATTTGTTGATATTCGTTCTTTAAAAACAATGTGACCTAAGTATTTGTATTTGCTTTTGATATAAATTACATTTGCATAGTTTTGCATACAACTTGTATTCTATCAACACTAAAATGGATTTCATGTTCTTCTTTAACCTTGGTATAAAGGTATAAAATAATATGTCATCCAATAACAAATTTATCCAAGTATAAATGAAGACATAATTGATGAGGCACATGATTGTTGCTGGCGTATTTGTTAGAGCAAATGGAACTAGTACAAATTTATAATGATCAACACTAGTTCTGAATGTTTCATGATCTTTACTTGTTATTGTGAACGTTTTTTTCCTTGATTCTAATATGATGATAACTCGTTCTCAAATCATTTTTTGAGAATACTTTTGCCCCTCTCATTTGATTAAACATGTCATAAATTTTGGGCAATGATACTTGTTCTTTATGGTAACTTTCTTCAACTGCTTGTAATTAATATGAGTTCCATTTTTATTTTTCACGAACAAGATATGTGCTCTCCATGGTGACACACTTGCAATGACATTTTCAGTGCCATTAATTCTTGTGTTGACTTTATAAGGAATCTTGGACATCATTGCTACATTTGGGGTTGAAATCTGACATTTGAATCAACATTTGTTGAAAAAATGATTTAACGTTGAAAATTAGTTAAATTAGTAAAAATTGTACATTTGTTTGCTTTTTGCTCTTGATAAATGTTGGTTAATCGACATTTGTGTTCTAACGACAATTAATTGTTGTTACAAAAGTTGATTAATCAATGCTAAATTTGTTTGTTCAATTCTAACTCAAGTACTATAATCTATGGCTAGTAAATGTTGCTTAAGTGACATTTAATTGACACTTATATTTTTTTCCCAACCATGAGTATTTAATACTTTTGACGTTTTCGATAGAGTTTTTTATCATGTTTTAAAAAACAACCATTCGGAAGCAACCCTAATTTTTTTTTTTTTTAATTATTTTATATTAATTTTTTTCTGAAGAGTTGTGATTAGGTGACATAATACTCCAGGTAAAGTTTGCTACATTGTTTTTTTTTGTGAATAAAAATATTGTATTACCTTACAATTCCATCACAACAGTACACATGTCTGGACATGAACCAAAACCATCCACTTGTTCTGCCAAACAGATGGAAACCAGAACAGGTGGTCAAGAGACTTGATGTCTGGAAAGTCTTAATTTCCCATGCATCCATGAACAAAATGATACCAAAATTCCTACGAAATTTTTGACAGTGGAATGCATAGTAAGAGTAAAAAAACATGATAATTAGATAATGGGTGAACTTGGATTTCCTTTGTCACCATGAATTTGCCAAGTAGGAGCGAAGACGAATGGTTGGGCACAATTCAGGGATCTTCTTTTGTCTGGCGTGCCTGAGAGAGCATCGAACAACAAGTCCAAGCGACTGCTGAGAATGGTATGCAAGTGAAGTTGCTCTTCCATATCCTATTGTATGCCAAAGATGAGGTCCAAGTGATCCTGTGAGAGGCGGCATGTATAACTCGGTTCTTGTTCCAGAGCAATGATAAGTGGAGGTTGACATGCTGGGGGGAAAATATCCTCATGGCACTCCTCCTGTGGATTTCCTCTTTAATTATGGAGGTAGCCAACTAGAAAGCAGCGTCAGCTCCAGGGGTGGACAAACCAGAAGTGGTGGGCGAGTCTTGGGGGTCCCCCACTTCTCTGGTCTGCCTCATAGAGGAGTTGTTGAGGTGGACCAGAGAAGTGGGGGACGAAGGAGAAGAGAGACTTAGCCTACGTCGCAGGGCGACAAAGCTATAGTAAGCCTTTCCTCTCTTGGGCTTGCCTCTTTCCTGTGGCATGACTGGGTGGTTAACCAAGATGTCGAGCATGAGTGGTGTGTGAGAATAGGGGAGGAAGAAGGTTGGATGAACTAATGACTGTAGCCAAAGACAGTGCGAGAAACAAATGACCAAAGCCATTGCTTACTTAATGTAAAATAGTTGTGCTAAAAGGGAGGGATTGAGTGGACAGGGCTTGTGTGATTCATACTCGTCCCAACCTGTCGTCACTGTTGAGTGAAGTACGCCATTAAACCATAACCTAAATGCAGTTGCACCAGCTTGCATGAACAATGAATGCTGCTCATCCTGCGTGGTTGTGAGGAGAGGATGGTGGCATGAGCATTTAACGTTATAATGTGCATGCTGGCCAACTGTCACCCCATCTGGGGGAAGTTTGCTACATTGTTAAACTCATTATTTTCCCCATTTACTCAGTTAATTTTTTTTAATACCATTTGAATTATCTATATATGCATTATTTGATTGTTTTCTTGTTGTACTAATGCATTGGGTTGAATATTTTGTTGAAACAAAAAACAATGTCAAATAATCCTAACTTGACCGTTGGTGCATGTGTTTGATGGATTATATGGAGAATTTGATTAAAGAATCCTTAGATCTCATCGTCGCTGATGATATTGATGAATGCAATTATTCTACACAAGCAATCACGAAAAACCATCTCTGAATAATCCCAAACTTCTCGATTTTGGTGATGGAAAATTTTATTGCCCTTGAATGAAATGCAAAGGCATAAAAAGAAGAAGAATCACTAGGTCAACTAAAAAATGTTGTGTAGAGGATGGGCACTTGGAAGCGAGAACCGAATATGACTACTTGGTAAGATAGAGGAAACATGCTTTTTATTTATAAGTTTTGAATGTTTTAATATTTTTAGATTAATTATATATTTATTTATTTGCAATTACAATAACAAAAAACGCCTAGGCTTGCAATTCCTCATGCCGTGATTTGTAGTAGAGATGGTGAGCATGATGGAATTGATGTTGATCTTACATAAGAATATGACACTAATATTATTGAAAATGAAGGAATAAATATGTTGATCCATGACACCTTTGTTGCAATGGATCGAAACACATGCATGGATGAAATCTATTATGATATTCACATTGAACCTTTTATTGATAAGGCACAAAAACGCCCATACAAAGATTCAATAACAAGTTTTCTGCCTGTTATATTGATTTTAGTCAACTTGAAGGTATTGGACAACATTTCAAATGTGTATGACAAATCCTATGGTATGCAATATAATTCTTTATATAAACATTGATTTTTTTTATTTGTAATGTATAGGATTTAATATCCACTATTAAGTATATTAATTTATTTTTCCTTGTAGAATGTGAGGTGACATTCTCTTACCACTGTCAAATACTTTCCCTCACACATACAAAAAATTATGTGCCTTTATGAAAGATATTGGAATGGAGTATCAAACAATTGATGCATGCCAAAATGATCATATTATATATTATTGATTATATGTAACAAAGTTTGAATGCCTTGAATGTGGAATAGTAGATATGGCACTGATAAGGTAACAAATAAGGTGCCTTGCATGGTTCTTTGTCATATCCCCATAATTCCACGTTTCGAATGATTGTTCAGGTGAAAAAACATAGCATAGTTTATGAATTATCATGCATGGAAGATAAGTAAACATGGTGTCATGCAAATGTTTGGATATGGTTCTTCATTTAGGGACATCGAGGAAATATGACTGATTTTTAAAGAACTTGTAATGTTAGACTTTCAATGACAATTGATGGTGCCAATCCATTTGGAGAGCTCAAATCCATTTACTAAGTTTTGCCAATTTTTATTATAAACAATAACCTTCCTCCGTGGATGTCAATAAAGAGGGAGTACATAACGTCGTCATTAAATTTTCTAGGTATTTATTTTTAGGAATGTTCACAATATGTCATTTGCCTTTTATTTTGTTACATATTTTGTATGTAGGATGAATAAATTATATTTTTTTAGAAATAACTAGGTAAGTACCGAGTTAGAGATATGGATGTATATTTTGAGCCTCTTATTGATGAATTTATGAAATTATGGGCTAACATCACTATGTATGACATCTCTAAATCGATAGGTCAAAAACAATTTTTAGTCCATGGAACACTTACAGGGGCAATTCACGATGTCTCATGACTAACACATTTTTGTGGTATGTAATGTGCAGTTTAACTTTATATTTCCTCTATTACTTCATACCGTTTTAGAATATTTTGTATTCTATTAATATTATTTCGTATCTTGAAGGTCTTCAAATAAAGGGTAAATATCCATGTCCAGTATGTGGTCCCAAAATAATGCCTAGATGTTCAAGAAGTTTAGGAAATGAGGTGTATAATGAGAACATATCCTCCCTAGGAACCATAGGTATCAAACTGCCAATAAAAAACATATCTTTAACGGGTAGGAAGAAGTTGGCTAAAAACCACGAAGAATGACACTTGAACTACGAGAAAAGGTATGTGATAAGAATCATGGTAAACAATTAGTTTCGGTTACATCCATATTGGTTACTTGTTCTAGTTTCTTTTATTTTTTGTATCTACTCTTAATAAAAACTCTATTTTCATATATATTTCCCAAAGGTCATTAAGGTGGGGTTCCATGAGGTATGAAACAATACCCAATCCAATTCAGTGGATTTCCCTACTATGAGCACCTACAAGTAGCTCATTTGCTTGACACAATATGTGGACTCATACACACAAGATCAATGTGGTTGGTGGAGAGGCACTTGAAAGCATTGAAGGTTTTTGTTAGACAAAGATCATGTCCATAGGGCTTAATGGTCGAAGGCTATATGGTATATTAATCCACAACATATGTTAGTGTGTATCCTACCCTAAGTAGAAAGTGATATTAATGTGCCTCTCCTTTGGGATGCCAATTCTACCAACAAATTTGAAGAGAAGGTGTTGTTGGGGAAATGTAGATGGATAAAAGTGAAATGTATTATATTTTATTTTAATCACTTATCTTCGTACATATATTGTTAACATTGATTGGTACATAAATATATTATTTTTCTTCATCCAAGTAGTGAAGAGTGGGATGCACTACATTTATACATTCAAATAATCTTAATTGGACGAAGGTATGAGTAGAATGATGCAACGAAGTTTAGCATAGTTTATTATGGAGCGGTGTGGTAGAGTTGATTAGAAGAGTTTATCTGGACAATGATACACATTTGGCACAAAAGGAAATTGATATAGTGTATGGTGCAAAAGATAGAAAGGTAAGCTTTCCCATTGATTTTTAATTTTTAATTCCCATTTTTTTATTGTTTTTTTGCTCCTCAAATTATCTCATACATATGTTTATCAATTCATGAAAATGCATTTATAGCATGTTGACCATGCACGTGAAACATCACAAAGCTATGTGGTGTAATGGTAGAAAAAATCACACCAAACAATTGGATGATAAGACGAAAATATGTGACAATAGGATAACCGCAATTTTCCACGGGTGAAAAACATCCAATCACATTTGATTTGAGATATTATGGTTATTTGAAAGATATACTAGGTATAAACTTCAAATCCTTCAAAGAAATTCTCTTTAAGTTTAGGTGGTACAGATTGTTACTACAATGCGATAAAAATTATTGATCATGATAATGGATTTATTGTGATTAATACTACTAGGTATGAGCGAATACAAATCCCTATGTCCTTCCAAGTCAATTTAAACAGGTCTTTTATTCACAGGTGCTAGTAGAGCAGATTACTCATTTGTTGTTATATTTAATCCAAGAGGAAGGCTTGTAAAGTACGTGTTAGAAGAAGATGACCATGAAAAATACGAAGAAGATGCAGGACAACATGAAGAAGAGTCAGATCAATCAGTCCATGAACTTGACCATCCAGCCACTGGTTCACATCCTATGCATCATTTTGATGACGACTTAGTATTAATCCTTTCAATTAGATGAAGTTAAGATCAATTTGAGATGCATGTCATAAATCTTATTCAATAAAGTGAGCTAGTTCAAATTGAGTACTCTTATTATTTGGTATTTCAAAAGGGTTTGATTCCCTTCTACTTTTTCCATGATATGATGATTTTCCTTTCTTCACTAAGATCTTAATGATGATTTACCATTCTTGATTTGAGCTCCTTTTTTATTCATATCTTAATAGTGAGTAACTTCTTACACATATATGTGGCTCTGATGGATAGTTGAATTACATAAATGGATATTCATTCTTCTTATTTGGTGTCTCAATCTATCCATCATTTGGGCATTTGGAGTTAGTATTCTAATCTATAGTTTAGTCTTTCTAAATGACTTATTTGGTGTCTTGCCATCATTTTCATGTCTCTACAAATTGAATCAACATTTTTCCTCCAATATTGGTTTGGTGGTTGGAGGAGGATAATTGGGCTTATGTTGCACACATTAAGTAGATCAAGTTGTGAATAATATTGCATCAATGCACAATAATCAATGTTATTCACCAACATCATAGAAAGCTATCTATTGTTGTCCATGCCTCATGGGAGTTCATGGATAATGCATCACAGGGTTGTGCTGCTTTCTCATCTATGTGCTATGGCTTTGATGATAGGTCACTTATCAAGGGTTTATGAATAAGACATAATCCTTGTATGATGGTTGGATCATTGGTAACCATGAGGGCGTGTCGTATTTGTCCTGCCATACAATTGATTTTCTTTGTTACTATCAAAATAGAAAACAATGCCAATAAGTACAAAATTCACATCCATTATGAATCACATAATCAAATTTTCAAATAACATAATAGCATAATGACATATCCAATTACAGAGCTCCCTTATCAAGGATCATATTGTAGGGAAAATATTTTCAATTAACCCCTAAATACCCATAAGTTCCCCTAATTACCAAAGATGTAACCCATAATTAATCCTTGATTACCCCTAATTGAACCCTAATTAACCTCTAATTACCTCAAATATCGCATAATTACCCCTATTTAACCATCGATTACCTTTAATTGACCCTTAATTAATCCCTAATGTAACATACCCAACCACCAACTGGGCTATGCCACTTAAATTTTTTTAAGCTCTGATACCACTTTGTAATGTACCCGCCCACCCAGGCTGGGCCACGCCACACAAAAAATTTCTCTTTACAACTCTGCTACCAATTTGTAACATCCCCATTATTAGGGAGTCAACAACATGTTCTTGTAACGTTCCCAACCCTGAGCTTGAACACACCACGAGAAATTATGAATTCTGATACCATTAAATTAAACAATAAATTCTGCATATGAACATAGTTAAGAGGAAATAATAACAACATGCATGCAACAATAACAATTCATATATATATATAATTTAACAACAAAGATTCCATGATAGAAACTCATAATTGTACACACAATAATTGAAATAAGCACATGAATGACACTTATTTCAGGATATAAACACCAACTGCATGCAGACCTTCCACGTTCCTCCCAGCCTTAAACTGCACTACTCATAACTCTCAGCAGTGGGTCACCCCTCAGATGGGGATAAATTCCACCAGGGTAAAGAATTTCTAACCTAGGCTAAGGTCTCTTTAACAACATATAAAATAAGACACAAGTTCCTACTCAAACTAAGAACCTACAATCTTTCATTCCCTACCTACCTGTCCCACCCCAAGAAGTGTGCCCCTTATCTTCTCAACAGTCCTTCGACTGCCCCACTCCCTTCAGAGGCTTCAACAACATGCCGAATAACAAGTGTCAGAGCCCTGTAGCTACAATTTGGAACCTTGGGAAATCAATTCCCAACATTTCTCTCACCTGGAGAGAATGCTCACTGTCTCGACAACTCGCTTCTTCAGTCCTACGGGCATGACAACCCGCTTCTTCAATTCTGTCCTACAAGCTTGATAACCTTCTTCTTTAATTCAGTCCTACGGGCCTGAAAACCCACTTCTTCAAATCATCTCTCGAGCTAACCAATACATGTACATGTTCCCATTGCAGTCTAGTACCGTAAGGTACAATTCACATCTTCCTCTGTGAAGGAATCAATAATCCCCCCCTTCACACTATGTTCCCAAATATATATATATATATATATATATATATATATATATATATGCATGTGTCTTTTAAGACACTTGGCACCCAAGGGACTCCCTTGCCCCCACTTTAGAACTTAGGATATATTCATATCCATTACTTTAGCTTTAAGGAATACTAATATAATATTCCCTCGGGATTAAGCCCCCTAGCTTAGCCCCTTCCTAGACTCTTAGCCCCCATTTCCCTTTCTATTGGAGTTTATCCCCCTATACTCATTTGTGGGTCGGTCTGCAATAGTGATGTACTTTATTAATAATATGAGTGTTTACATATTACAAAAATAGATTCACTGGCTTGTAGCATCTAGGCTCTTCGACCTAATAACCACACATATACCCTAGCCCAAAACATCCTGGCTCACCAACCTCTATGTTCATTTACATTTATATGTACAATTGGGGTTCAACCTAGGGGTATTACATTCCCCTCCCTCTTATTTATGCACTGTCCTCAGTGCAATATATACACATATACAATGAAAAGTTTAATAGTTTTCAAAAAGATGCAGATACTCTTCCCGCATAGCCTCTTCATGCTCCCAAGTTGCATTCTCAGGACCGTACCACGTCCATTGGACCTTTACTATCCCTATGGATCGATTTTGGAGCTGCTTGATCTTCTGGTCCAATATGCACACCAGATGCACTTGAAAGTCGCCTTCCTGCTCCACCTGAATCACATTCCAATCAATGACATGATTAACATCAGGTACATACTTTTTAAGAAATGATACATGGAATACATTATGAATACACATTGATGCAAGTAAAGAAAGCATGCATGATAGAGGCCCAATCCTTTCTAGGATTTCAAATGGCCCACAATAACGAGCTTCCAACTTTGAACAATTTCCCAATTTCAGGGAACTTCTCTTGGCCTTTATTTTTAAGAACAGATGGTCACCCACTTTAAATTCTTTGTGGGTTCTGTCTCTATCAACATAGATTTTCTTCCTGTCATGGGAAACCTTTAAATTATGTTTTATTTTCATCATTTTTCTTCCATTTCCCTGAGTAATTCTAGCCCAACCAGTGCTCTGTCCACAGGGTTGTCCCAACTTACCGGTGTGTTTCACTTTCTACCATACAGGGATTCAAATGGGCTCATCTTCAATGATGCTCGATAGCCATTGTTATAATCAAATTTGTAATGACCCCAAGCCATTATGCAAGGATCATTACGGTTTTGGTGTCTTTTTAATTTTTTTTCTAAGTGAGGTATTTCGTCAAACACTTTGTTGGTCTACTTGTTTACTTGTTGAATGGCCTCTTGATTTCGGCCTTAGGGTTTAATGATGTGTTTATATGTGTGTATGCAACAAAAAACAAGAAGAGACAACCATGGAACATACCTCAACCATATGCAATATGATAGACAAGACAAAACATCTCAAATATGCTTTTATTCATAAGATAGAAGAACCTGCTACAATGGAGATGCCGATCTGGAATGCTCAACAAATGGCTATGAAAATAGACAATACAACTACTACAAAAAGCTCCCAATAATACAAAATAAGCCTCCAAAGGCTGGATAAGAAATGAAGACCAGTGCCACATCCTGCTGGATAGCTGAAGCTCCTCAACAATTCGGCCCTAGTGCCAAAGATGTCCAATCACCTCAAGAAAGATGCCAAACAGTAGATCAAGTGATGGCAAGAACAACCTAGGTACCCCAATCTCCAAGATCCCTCTCAAATCCTATAGATCTGAACTCCTCCACTGAATGGTGCACCCCACTAGATGACTGAAACCTTAATAATTTAGCCTCTCTCCTAGAGACCTCCAACAGCTCCACCAATCCACTAGAATGATAGATCAGGGCACGAAAATGAATACCCAAGAGCTCAAATCATCTAAATACCTGCTAGATCCTTATATCTTGCTACCCTCTAAATTGTGCCCTCCTCTTGGGAAATCGTCCCACTGTCAATACAAATAATCCTGCCACTGAAATGCCTCTGGAAACCACCAAGAATGATGCTAGGACACCTACAAGGAAAACCTAATACCTAGAATTCCCAAAATCACTTCTCCTCAGCTAGGACGAATCCTCCCTCAATGAATGGTGCGCCCCCCTTGTTGGAAACCCCCAACTGGTGCGCCCTCTCTCTATCTGCACAAGTAACTGATGTGGAATCCTCCTGCAACTGAGTATATATGGAACTAGAATGGTGTGGGAGCGTATTGCATCTCCGAGACCAAGCTTGGGACGAGACAGGTGGAATCTTTCACCACCGAATCATCCTCTAGGGTTTGTTAAGTGAAAACCCTCAAA
>JZKD02S0169136.1:689028-755655 GCA_000966675.3 Picea glauca | reverse complement strand
TCCAGAATCCTCTGTGGAAATCTGCTCCCAGTAAGTTTCCCACCAATGTTTGACATGGGGGAGAGACTTAAGGAGTGCGAAGGTGATATTTTCCTTGTCTGAAAAATTATGAACAAAGAAATAACCTTCTAGCAGATTTAACCATTTATCTAGGGCATCTGCATGTATTTGACCCTCAAATACGGGAATATCAAAATTAACCTGTACCTTGAAAGGTGAGGTGCCTCCAAAGTGGTCGCTTGATGAAGATGCGCCTGATGCTATCAGCAGGCATTGAAGGATGTGGGAAAAATTCTCCATCATTTCGTCCCTCTGTCGCGTGAGAGCTTGCTCAAGCAACATACTGATATGATCGTCTGCTCCATCGTTTTTCTTTTCTTCCACCATTGAGGGTTTCTTGGGTGTGCGAGAGATATTGTACTTGAGAGAGACAAGCTCGAGACCCAAATTTATATACTCATACCTCGTCGGGGACATTCACTAAAAAACGATCAAGAGCAGCATGCTCTGATACCACTGATCCGGATTATTTTCGGCACGAAATGAGAGCGGAGATATAATAAAGAAATGCACAGAGATATTGCAGATATTCAATAATATAACAAAAATGTATCAGAGATGCAACCATAAACATACATATATAGTAATACACAATTTCTATTAATCAGAGAAATGTACAGAGCCTGTAAAAATACAGAGTGAAAGACTCGCTAGAATGGTGGCAGCTTATCTCTGAGAAGAGATGTGACGGCTACTCACATTCGTAAGAAGATGATTACAATGAGGCTCTAAAGGCCCTTTTAGAATAATTGGGAATGCCAAAATTCCTAGACATCCAAAAACCTAACCCTAGGAGATGAAGCGCCAAAAGTCATGCGGGCCCCGTTTGGGTAAGTGAGTACATCAACTTCCCGAGGTCGTAACTTGTGCATACGATCTCCGTTTTAGGCGTGTGATAGCTCGTTGGAAAGGTATTGTTGACGAGATTCATTTTGGGGGCTCAATTATGCCTTCGTATATAATTGAGAACCTATATCTCGAAAAACCTTCATTTGGACCCTCAAAATGGCCCTGGAAGTTAAAACCTGCTAAAAATAGTAAATTGCCAAAATGGCCAGAAAACTGTTTTGAGCCATTTGGAAAAGGTGGGTGGCCACCGATATCCACCTGGATCAGGACTCCACCCAATCCTTCTTTACACACATTAGTGCATACAATGAAATTTTCATTTGGATCAACAATCTTTAGTATTGGATCACTTATTAATAATTGCTTCAAGTGTTGGAAACTTATTTCACAATCCAATGTCCACTCAAACTTTACACCTTTCTTTTGCAAGGAAGTGATTGGGTGTGCAATCTTTGAGAATCCTTCAATAAATCTCCTATAGTAACCTGCATGGCCCATGAACGATCTCACCTCCAAGACATTCCTTGGTGTTTTCCATCCTTCAATGGCCCTTATCTTTTCTGGATCCACTTCTATTCCTTCCTCTGAAATGATATGACCCAAATATTGAATTTCCTTTTGGTAGAATGAGCACTTTCTCAATTTGGCATACAACTGATGCTCCCTCAATACCTATAACACCATTCTTGAGTGTTGTTCATGCACTTCTTCAGACTTAGAATATATCAAAATATCATCCAAGAAGACAATGGTGAACTTATCCAAGTAATTCTTGAATATACCATTCATGAGACACATGAAGACAACTGGTGCATTTGAAAACTCGAATGATACCACCGTGAACTCATAATGTCCATACCTTGTTCTGAAGGAAGTCTTGCTGACGTGTTCTCTAATTCTTACTTGATGATAGCCTGACTTGAGATTAATCTTGGAGAATATTTTTGCATCTTTGAGTTGATCAAAGAGGTCATCTATCCTAGGAAAATGATACTTGTTCTTCACAGTTACCTTGTTCAACTACTTGAAGTCTATGTAAAGTCTCAAAGTTCCATCCTTTTTCTTCACAAATAATACATGGGCACCCCAAGGTGACACACTTTTGCGTATGTACCCCTTTCTCAGAAGTTATTCCAGTTGCATTTGCAAGTCCTTTAGCTTTGGTGTACTCATCCTGTAAGGAGTCTTAGATACTGGAGCTTCTCTCGGAACCAGATTGATGGAGAAGTCAATATCTCTCTTGGGTGACAATCTTGGTATTTTCTTGAATACATCTTCAAACTCTTTTAGGACTGCATAATCTTTAATATTTTGTACCTTATATTTAGGTGTCTCTTCCATATGTGCTGCAAATATTTGACACCCTTTCCTGTAACTCTTATTCAGCTGCAAGGATGAAATTTCTCCGAGGTTTACTTCCTTGGGAATTCCTTGTACTATCCTTAAATTCCCTTTCTCATCCAAGCAAGTAAATGCCTTATTATAACAATCTAGGACAACATGATGTTGGTCCAACTAATCCATACCAATTAGGCAGTCATAGGAACCTAAAGGTATGATGTTCAAATATGCCTTGGTGATTAATCCATTCATGCCCATTGGGCATGCCTTAACCATCTCAATAATTTTTGTTTTAGCTCCTGTGGCCAATTGCACCAACTAAATTTCTCCAAGCTTGCTTCTTGGCAAATGAAATATTTCCACTATCTTAGGATCTAGATAACTGTGACTAGCTCTTGAATCAATTAAGATAGCAACGGGTTGGTTGTTAATCTTACCTTTCACTTCAACCATATATGACTGGAACTCATCTTGCTTGTTATCCAAGGCTGCGTATATCCTAGGTACATTTCTTCCCATGTGCCCCATTGTATCAGCTCGTTGTACATTGTGAACAATCCTTACTTTTCACCTCTGGGAGGGAAATCTCGGTACATATGATCTCCCTTACAACCTCAACATTGGATAGGTGGATTCCTTGTTCTTTGCCCCAAAGTTTTGATCATTATGGGTTCTTTAGAAGCTATATGTCCCCGAGTATTATTTATGAGGAATGGTGGCTTAGTCTGTTATTCCTATGTTTCATCTTGATTTTCTTTTTGTCTTCCCAAGTTTTTTGGTAAGTTGCTCTTCCTTTAAACTGATCATAAAGACATTTAATCCTTCTTAAAGTTTCCTCTAGTGTCTTGGGATCATCATACTGTATCTTATCACTGATAAATGATGTAAACCCACTCAAATACTCTGAATCTTAAGTTGCTCATCCTTGATGAAAGAAATGTACTTCGACAACTCTAGAAACCTCCTTTCATATTCATCTATGGTCATATTCCCAAGATTTAGTTCAAGGAATTATTTCATTTTCTTATCATAGTATCTCTTCATCAAGTATTTCTTTTGGAAATACCTCTTGAATTCCCTCCAAGTGACCTTCTCATCAATGTGCTGTACTTGTACAAATTGATCCCACCACATTAATGATTTTCTCTTGAGCTGATAAATGACAATTCTTCCTTATAGTTGGGAAGAGTAGTTATGCAATTGGAAATAATTCCTGATGCCTAGAATCCATGTCTCTGCATCCTCATCCTTCTTGTGCTCACCATCAAATGTAGGAGGCTTGATTTTGTTCATTTCCCCTTGTAGCTCATCCACCCCAGAGATTTTCTTATGCTTCCTAATAGGGGATGGACTTGAACTTCTGTGTGCTCTCTTAGTTGAATGCCTTGGAGAATGATGGTGATGCTTGCCAAAACTTCTTTTTCTTCCCCTCTCATCGTGAGACCCGTGACTCCCTGATCTACTTGAATAAGTTTCCTTACCCATTTTTCTCTATTCTATCCCTTTTCATTAAATTTATGTTGAATTCTTCTTACTGCTCCTTGGATTTCATATTATCAACTTTATAACTCTGGACATCCTTTTGCATACTTTTTATAGTCTCTACCAAATTCATGTTATCTCCCTTACCTTCTCCATGTCCATTTGAATTCATACCTTCATTACCCATATTAACATACATCCTTCTAATCTCATCTTCATGGATGGAATCCCTCTGTGCATCTTCCATGATTTTGAACTTTGTGGTGATCTTGTTATGATATAAATGTTGTTAACTCTGCAAAATGTGCAACCAACAAAATTTGTTCGGCTTAGAAATTTACAATTACATAAAATTTCATATGATTATGTTCCAATAATGTATCATAATTCTTTCTTTCTTGAATCCGCCCGAAAAGTCTCAATACTAAGATTATTTTCATCTATGCGGACTCACAAAATCATGGAATCGTGGAAGTATAACTCTCCCTTTCATAAGTTCATCCGAAGAGTTCCCATACTTAACCATTTTCATCTTTGCAGACTCGCAGAATCACGAAAATATAACTCCAACACTTAGATTATTTTTCATCTACACGGACTCGCAGACTCACATACTTGTAGACTCATGAGTGCTTACTTCTTCCTTTCATAAGTTTGCCTGAAAAGTCTCAATACTTGGATTATTTTAATCTATGCGGACTCACAGACTCATAGAAGCATAACTCTTCCTTTCATAAGTCCGCCCGAAGAGTTCCCAACACTTAACCATTTTTCCATTTCTTCGGACTCGCGAACTCACGAACTCATTATAATTCTCAACACTTAGCCATTTTTCCATCTTCACGAACTCATAGACTCATAATAATCCCCCAAAATTAACCATTTTTTCCACTTCTTCGGACTTGCGGACTCACAGACTCACACAGTCATAATAAGTCCCATAACTTAGCCATTTTTTCGTCTTCGTGGACTCACAGACTCATAATAAGTCCCAAAAATTAACTATTTTTCCACTTCTCCGGACTTGCAGACTCATAGAATCACGGTCTTGTAACCTTTCTTTCATAAGTCCGTCTGAAAAGTCTCAACAATTAACTATTTTTCCACTTCTTCAGACTCGCAGACTCGTAGACTCATCATAAGTCTCAAAACTTAGCCATTTTTCTGTCTTCACGGACTCACAAACTCATAATAAGCCCCAATACTTAACCATTTTTACACTTATTCGAACTCGTGGACTCATGAACTCACGATATTGTAACCTTTCTTTCATAAGTTTGTCCGAAAAGTCTCAACACTTAACCATTTTTCCACTTCTTCAGACTCGCGGACTCGTGGACTCACAGACTCATAATAAGTCCCATCACTTAGCCATTTTTTGTCTGCGCAGACTCACGAACTCATAATAAGTCCCAACACTTAACCATTTTTCCACTTCTTCGGACTCGCGAACTCACAGATTCATAGACTTACGGTTTTGTAACCTTTCTTTGATAAATCCGTCCGAAAAGTATCAACACTTAACCATTTTTCCACTTCTTCGGTCTCGCGGATTCACAGACTCATCATAAGTCTCAACACTTAGCCATTTTTCCATCTTTGTGGGCTCACAGAGTCATAATAAGGCCCAACACTTAGCCATTTTTCTGCGTCTTCAGACTCCTAGACTCGCAGACTCACAAACTCAACAACTGGGCTATGCCACATACAAATTTTTGAGCTCTGATACCACTTTGTAATGTACCCATCCACGTAGGCTGGGCCACATCACGAAAAAATTATATATTTACAACTCCATTACCAATTTGTAACATCCCCACTATCATGGACTCAACAACATGATCTTGTAACGTTCCCAACCCCGAGCTGGAACACACCACATAGAATTACAAATTTTGATACCATTAAATTAAATAATAAATTCTGCATATGAACAAAGTTAAGCGGAAATAATAACAACATGCATGCAACGATAACAATTCATATATATAGAATTTAACAACAGAGATTCCATGGAAAAAACTCATAATTGCACACACACAATAATTGAAATAATCACATGAAAGCTACTTATCTCAGGAAATAAACACCAACTACATGCAGACCTTCCACGTTCCTCCCAACCTTATACCACACTGCTCATAACTCTCAGCAGTGGGTCACCCCTGAGTTGGGGATAAATTCCACCAGGGTAAAGGGTTTCTAACCCATGTTAAGGTCTCTTTAAAAACATATAAACTCAGACAAAAGTGCCTACTCAAACTAACAACCTACATTCTCTCATTTCCTACTTGCTTGTCCCACCCCAGGAAGTGTGCACCTTCTCTGCTCAACAGTCCTTTGACTGCCCCACTTCCCTTCAGAGGCTTCAACAAAAGGTTAGATAGGAAGTCTCAGAGCCTTGTAGCTACAATTTTTCACCTTGGGAAATCAATTCCCAACAGTTCTCTCACCTGGAGAGAATGCTCACGAGCCTGACAACTGACTTCTTCAATTCAATCCTATAGGTCTAAAAACCCTCTTCTTCAATTCAACTCTCTAGGTAACCAATACATGTACATGTTCCAGTTGCAGTCCAATACCGTAAGGTACGATTCACAACTGCCTCTGTGAAGGAATCAATAATCCCCCCTTTGCACTATGTTCCCATATATATATTTAGTGTCTTAAAAGACACATGCATATATATATGCATGTGTCTTTTAAGACACTTGGCACCCAAGGGACTCCCTTGTCCCTACTTTAGAACTTAGGATATATTCATATCCATTACTTTAGCTTTAAGGAATACTAATATAATATTCCATTGGGATTAAGCCCCCTAGCTTAGCCCCTTCCTAGACTCTTATCCCCCCTTTCCCTTTCCCTCTTTAGTGGAGTTTAGCACCCCATACTCATTTGTGGGTCGGTCTGTAGTAGTGATGTACTTTATTAATAATATGAGTGTTTACATATTACAAAAATAGGCTCACTGGCCTTTAGCATCTACACTCTTTGGCCTAATAACTGCACATGCACCCTGGCCAAAAATATCGTGGATCACCAACCTATATGTTCATTTACAATTATATGTACAATTGGGGTTCGGACTAGGGGTATTACACCAAATTACCATGAAGTATCCTTAATTATCCCTAATTACCACCAAATAATTCATGTAAATACCCCAAATTACAAAACATGTTATCTCTAATTAACCCTTGATTACCCCTACTTAACCTCTAATTACCCCTAATTACCCTACAATTACCCCTAATTGACCCTTAACTAACCCTTAATTAATCCTACTTACCACTATTTTTTTCCCAAAGAAAATGAAATACACATTTTGAGAGTTCACTTGGAAAAAGGATGAAAACATGGGTACTATCCACATCTACATCTCCATCATCATTTTCTATGCCCCTTATCTGAAAGTATTTGATCATATCATCCTCATCTTACCCAAAACAAACTTCAAAACATTACAAAATTTAGACATTAACAATCTCTGAAAGAGGCTATTACACTCTTCCAAAATGTATTCAAATACACTAATCTTAAAAAGCAATCCACCTCTTAGAAAATTGGTAAAATATGCACTTAAAGTAATTAAAGTGTCACCCTTGACTCAATCAAGGTTCCTTTGAATATTTCCATCATATGAATATGCCCAATAATCAGCTATTGAGCCTCTTTTAATAGTGCATCTACCATTATGTTTAGTGCCCTATACACATTGGAAAATTTATTTAGATCAAATACCTTGGAATTTTCTTTTAGCTACCCTACCAATTCTTGAAGTTACAAGATATGAATATGATGTTCGTTATTCATCCATTTAATAACCAACTAGGAATTTCCTAATCTCTATAGATGTGTGATTCCTCGATCCAAAGCCAACTTTATAAGCACTCTTATGGCCATCAATTTAGCAAAATTGTTAGCACCAGGTCCCTAGTTTGCTTTATATTTTATATAATGATTGTCATCATAATGCAAAATACCCCAATGCTACTCAAATGCATTCCCTAACATTCCCCATAAAAAATTCCCCAAGGATAAGACTTGTCCACTAGCAAATCTCCCACGTGTAGAGTAGTGGGTGTTGATATAGTCACCTTGCATAATTGATAGATAACATAGATTTGAGAAAAAACATGGAATGTTTTCATTTTTCTATTCTCAAATATTGGAGGGTTGCATGCCAACCAAATCCCCTAGATTGTAATAAATGGAACAACTCTAAAAACTTTTAGTTCATTCCTTTGGAACCATTTTTCCATATATAAATCAATTGTTGGACTTTGTCACAAATTTTGAGGGCCTAACCATATGATAATATCACTCCATGTTTTCTATGCAAAGGGGATTTGAATAAATTTAATCTCACTTGGTTCATTTCTCTTTAGGCACAACACATATATTCAGACCCTGTTTGCCTCTCTTTTTAAAAAACTTTCATGTTGAAATTTTGTTCCTCAAGACAAGCCACATGAAAAATTCTGTATTTTTTCGGGTCTTAACCTACAATATTTTGGACCACCACCAAGCCTTATTCTGAATATTAGATTCAACCATTTCACTATAGCCTTATTTGGTTGAGTTGACCCTTGAAGTATTGTTTTTATCCCACATCAATTCATCTCGATCATCCTTCACTCTCATATGGCTTCTCACCAGTTCTTCTAGGAAAACATTCCATGCATCAACAAAGTCACCCTCTAATCCTGACATTTTTCGTCGACTTCCAACATTGGTGCCAATGATTTGTGATTTTTGAGTTTTCCATATAGTTGAGGGTAAATACCTCCCTCTCTTGTAATTGAAGAATTAATTCCTTGAAAGAAAAAATGGATTTCCACACCCCATGATTTCATTCATTCCTAGTCTTATTTGGGTGCCATTTCCAACCTTCCAACCAAGAAAGGACCCAATAAGTGGGAAAACACTTATTAATTCCTTCCATTGATTGGAGACATTTTCAATCTCTTTTCTTGGGTTTATATTCCAATCTATAAGTGAAGCTAGTCAAATGTATTTTTAAACAGTAATCCTTTGCCATAAATTGTTCTTAGATACCATATTCCACAATATTTTCGTTGCTAATGACTTACCAAAGATATGAATATTCCTAAGCCTCGTACCTCCTTCCTTAGGATTTGGTATTGATTTCCACCTTGTCAGATGTTTTCCAACATTTTCCTTCTTCCCACACCACATAAAGTCAAAATATAGCTTCCTCATCCTATCCAAAATACCTTTAGGGATGTATGTCGGTACATCGAAATTTCATCTAAAACCAACTTCACTAAGGTTAGTTTTCCACCCCTTGAGAACCATCGATTACTCCAATGTTGGATTCTCTTATCAATCTTGGTTGGTAACCATGACCAATAATTTTTTCCACATATGTTTAGTTTGAGTGTAAACCTAAGGTATTTCAACCCATCCTGTAACTTCAAAAATATGAATGGAAATAAATGTTTCAAGTGTTGTTCAATCTCTTCTCTCAAAGCATTAAAGTATATTGCATACTTCATGGAGTTTATCTCCATCCCATGGGCCTTGCAGCGTAATTGTAGAATTTCCTAGAGTTTCCTACCTTAATCCTTCGTTCCATTAGAAAATAATAGACATCATCCACAAATAGTAAACGTGTAAGATAGTCATTCCCCACATCCAATCGCCTTTCAATGACATGTCTCTCTTTGCCTCCAAAATAAACATTTTTAATCCTTCTGCCACCGATAAGAATAAATAATGGGATAAGGGACAGCCTTATCGTAATCTTTGTGAGATTCTAAAGAAGGAATATTAAACTCCATTAATTATAACAACAAAAGATACATATGTCACTCATCCCATAATCCGATTTACCATCGGTAGAAAAAATCCCATATCGATTAAAAACAACCTTAAATATAACCAGTAGGTCTAATCATAGGCTTTGGACAAGTCAAGTTACACAACCATAGAATGCATGTTTTTGATTCTAATGAAGTGAATCCCCTCCCAATCCAAACCTATATTCTCATGCATCTTCACCCTTCTAGGAAGCCAACTTGTTTTTCATAAATTTCCTTTAATAGGACCCTTTTTACCCTCATTTCCAACACTTTAGAAATGATTTTATAAGCACAATTACAAATGGCTATAGGAATAATTCATCATATGACTTAAAGGAGGCCACTTTCACTATTTTAGCTATATTTGCTTCTTTAGGTTTCTTTTTAATTGTACTAAAATATTGTACAATCAACTTTGATGATTCTTTAAAACTTGAGACCACCTTATCTTCACCATTTCTTGTTTCCCATATGGTGTGAATTTTTCCTAAAGTTTTGTTGACACTTGAATCTGTTAGGAATGAAACACCAACCTCATGAGGACATTAGTCCCCCTTCGTTTTTAGAGAGGTGGTTTTTCTCTTTGGCTAAAAGACATATCTTTGAATATCTTGGAGTAGGGAGAGTGCTAGACAACAAACCCCAAATATTTATTGCTTGGATTTAAATAAAAATGGTTCTTCAATAACCCAATATGATATTTATGTGCAACAAAAGTCTTTTTACAATAAGAAAATATTGAAGGAGGGCTTCAACATCGGAATTAAATTGTGAATAACATCACACACAATCTTCTTAATCATATATAAATACATCCATGTCTTCTTCATGAAAAATATGAGAGAATAATTTGATCATCTCAAAGAAATTTAAAAGAGTATTGCTATCAAGATCAAAATAGAATTTGATAGGTCAACCTCAAATATCTCATACTTAAAACTCAAAGTTACAAGATACCGTCAAGATCAACCCCAAAACAATTATTTGTGGAGTTTTATTCATGAAAGATGTTCTTCATTACAAAACATTTGACAGCCATGTATGTGGCTGCAAATACTCCATTATCATATAAGAAGATATCTTAGAAGAATACAAGAAAAACACTCAACAACTCAGCCTTGTGCCCAACTCTGAGATTCAAGCATAAAGCTATCAGAAGTGGTGTAAAAGAATAGAAATAACGAAGAAGATGGAGATTTATTTCTTTAATAAGAGATTTTCTAACTACTTGAGTAGTTAGGGTTTCTCCCTTCTAGAAATTCCTGTACAAGTTTCTTCTTGAAACATTCCTTTTAATTAATACCTCATTAATGAATTCACATAATTAATATAAGTATATTGAAAATGGGTCCCTCTCCTTTTTTAATAAAAGTTTTAATTAAACTTTTATTTTAAAATTTAATTAATTTCCCTTTAAAAGAGGATGAATGTGTTTTAATTATCTTGGTAATGATAATAAAATTTTTAGCCATGGAAATCATTCCAGGTGTTATCTTAATCTTCTTATCGTTCCAAAAATATAAAACTTTTCCAAATCTGTCGCTTGGATCTCAAGCTATGATCTCGTGAAGTTGAGTTGTCATGCATTCCCATTAAAAATGCATCTGAATGATATTTTAATTTATGGGGAAAATGTAGCAACCTTTAGCCTTTGAAAACTATACCATCATATTCTACGTCGAAATATATTTCCAACGGTATAAAGTTTACGTGATTCCAATACCCGGAGCTCAAGTTATGGCCTCTGTAAGATCGCGGCTCAACCACCATTGATAAAAATTCATGGACAAATCTGGGCCCTTGGATTAAATTTCATCCAGCCATTAATATATTTCCATGTGTCTCCAATTAATTGGATGCCATGTGACACCATTCTTTGGTATCCATGAAGCACTAATCCTTGATCACGATGTGTCATTATCTTAATGGATGCCAAGAGTAATAATCTGGTTGGTTATGAATTACATATTATAAAAAGTTATAATTTAAATGTTAGAAAAAGTCAAGGTATAATGTTTTAAAGGAGGGGGAACGAGAGCGTAAGGAAAAAGGTAGAGTGGGTAGTTATGGGGAGGGGTAGAAATGTAGGTGGCAGAAGAGGGGAGGGAGAAATGTAGGGAGCGAAGTGAGGGGGAGTGATGTGAGGTGAGGTAGGGGGGGTAGTTTGTAGGTAGCGAAGATGAGGGGGGTGACATAGGGTGAGGTGAGGGGGGTGAAATGAGGGGAGCGAGGAAGGGTGAGCGGGTTGGGAAGTGAGGGGGAGGGAATTATTTGTGTTATGGGGAGTTTGAATGACAACTATAACTCAAATAAATATTAAGTATGGGATGGGTGAGGGATGAGGGGTGAGGAAATGGAGAGAGGGGGGTATTTTGAGGGGAGTGGAAGTGAGGGGGTGAAAAATGAGGCGAGCGGGGAAGGGTGAGAAAGCATGAGATATGTAAGGATGATATGGTGAGTGAGTCCTCCCTACCACAATTTGAAATAAAACTAAGTACATAGTGGGGGAAAGTAAGGGATAAGGGAGGTGGATTAAGAGACGAGAATTTTTTTAAGTGTGGGATGAGTATGGCGGGTTCCCATGAATGATAGAATTTTATGGGTTTTGATCTCAATATAAGAATATTTTCAAGGGTATTGAACCTGAAATGTTTTAAAAGAACTTCCAAAATATTAGCTTTATTCCACATGAAAGAGGCACCTTTTTTCGCTTTAAACTTTAAACCTGGATATATTGAGCATACAAACTCAGATTTCCAATCCGAAAAATGCGTGACAAAGCTGAGGTCGAGGACTACACATGAAACTTATAATAGTTCAAAAATTTTCATCTTCTGACATCAATTTTTTTTATTATTAATCCAAGAGCGGAAAAATAAAGATGACCAAATCTTGGTCAACAACTGGCTCCAATTGCGGGACAATGACCCTCTATGGGTTGCTGAGAACACCATAATATCAAGACCAACTAACTTCTCCATTGAGCTGTGGAGACATCTTCAAAATAAATTCTTGTAATTATTCTTCTTTCATGGAGTTACCTTCGAGTTTGATTGCCTTATTGTGCATCATTGAACAAAAATATGTTCATACATGATCTACCTACCCTAACTTACTTGAAAGAAAGGGGCACCTTAGGTGTAGGCAGATTTCCAATGGAGCCATTCCAACATCCAACCGACTTGTAGAATGAGCTCCTGAATTGGGCAATATGTTGAGGCTGCTACCAAATGATCAAAAACATGCCCAAAGTATACTGTGATGAAACTGAGCAAGCTGTGCTTGAAATTTGATTGTATTGTTTGGCCAACAATGCTTTGGAACCATGATTCAATTAAATCAACTTTTTTTTGCTCAAGAATGTTGTGTTCTTTGATTGGATAAGAAGTTTCCAATTTGAGAATAATTTCATCATTATTCTTGTCATCAACCACATCTAATATTTCTGATTCAACATCAATTCCTTGAAGGAATTCTTCCTTTGTACAATGATCATGTCTCCGTGGTGAAGTTGGAATGGTAAACTGTTGGTGAACTATTGTGGGGAATTGTAAGGCCATATTTTGTTGTTCATTAATAACTTCATGATCTTCATAAATAAAATGTATCATCAATGATTCCTCTTGCTGCAAATGTATTTCCTTTGATGCTTGGAAAATGCCTTCTTCATAAAACTCTGCTTTAGGGAAACAATCGACATGATACAAATCTGATGTAAAGTGATGATCTCTATCCCTCCAATGTAAACATTGTTGTTGTGGCTTGATGTACATTGGTTGTATTATTTGAGACTACTACAATCTTTTCATACTGAATTGAGTCCTCATGTTCATCCTTGATTTCGCTATAATCATCACTCTCAAGTTGAGAACATGAGAGGTTGAGATTTATTACCCATGAATCATTCAGAGGATGGTGTTCTTCTTGGATTGAAAATTTAGTGTTTTCATTTTCTGTTTCAAGATTAGGATTTGAATTTTTTTTTTGCATTTCTTTCCTCAAATTTTTCTTCTAAATTCATTCCTCCATTGTCTTGGATAAATTTTGGGGGGTCTAATATCTTGGCACCGGTTTCAAGAACAAATATTTTAATGAGTTGAGCTTGATGCATTAATTTCTTCTAGCTGCGGTTTCCTTCTTGGCTCAATAGAAATCTCAAATTTGTGGGAATTTTTTTTTTGTAACAACTGAAAATAATGACATCGTTTGGAAACATTTCTTGAGGAATCTCATGAAGAACTTTCATAAATCTGAAAGATAAATCTTTAACTGTTTCTTTTTTGTTCATCCCAATTTCAACCAACTTTAAGAAAATAGAATCTGGATCTTTTTTTGAGAAATATATTTCGACAAACAAGTTTTCTAGTACATCCCAAGTAGTGATGGTTTCTGGTAGCAATGAATAAAACCATTCAATCACATATTCTTTTAAAGTCAAGATAAGTAACCGACATGCAACATCATTTTGAGCCACATTAAAAATTTCACAAGCACTGTCAAATTTAATCAAATGTTTCTTTGCATCTTCTGAAACATTCCCGCAGAATGTTGGAAATTTTCCCATGGAAATATCTGGCAAGGTGTGAACTTCTCCTTGCAAACCTAGTGAGCTTCTGCGCAACCTTTTCTTTAGATATTGTTTTCAGGATTAACTGTGTAGTGTAAGTCATTAATCTATGACCCATATCCATGAGTATTAGTCGCAATTGACCAATAATTCTCATGATTTGAATAGTCCACTTAGCACTCATTGCATCGGGTGATGCTCACAGGGGTGAAGAAATGGAATTGAAACCAACAAAATGAATATCTAATATGTTGCACTGCGGAATCCCCTCTATGCTTAAACCTTTTCTTTCTTTAGATACCTTCTCCTTTCAATGTTCCTTGAAAAACTTATGCTGACAGAGGAGGCGGAATATATTGATAGTATGAGAAAAATTCCTCGGAGGAGTCTTCATATATGTCTTCTTGAAATTCATAGATCTTTTTAGTGAAGTCACCAGGGCATATTTCTTTAAGATATTGAGTTTTGAGGATGGACTTTCCAGGGAGATCATCCTCCCAAATATTTGGTGGTTTTCTAGTTCCATTAAGGTTTTCACAACCGATTTGTGAATGAAATTTCAACAATAAACCTTCAATTCCATTCAATGCTCTTTGAACAAGGTTCCCCAAAACCCAATTCATCTTGAATTAATATCTAATTTTTTTCTCAAACTGCAACCATAATGCTTCTAGTATTCCAATAATATCTGATCCAAAAGGTATCATATCTCTTGAAAACAAATAGTTCCCCAGTATGGTCGCCAAAAATGTTGACGCTTGAATCCGTCAGGATCGAAACGACAACCTCATGAGGACATTAGTCCACCTTCGTTTTTAGAGAGGTGGTTCTCCTCTTTGTCTAAAAGATATATCTTTGAATATCTTGGAGTAGAGAGAGTGCTAGAAATCAAACCCCAAATATTTATTGCTTGGATTTAAATGAAAATGGTTCTTCAATAACCCAATACTATCTTTATGTGCAACCAAATTCTTTTTTAGAATAAGAAAATATTGAAGGAGGGATTCAAAATCAGAATTAAATTGTGATCAACATCACACCCAATCTTCTTAATCATATATAAATATATCCATGTCTTCTTCATGAAAAATATGAGAGAATAATTTGATCATCTCAAAGAATTTTAAAAGAGTACTGCTATCAAGATCAAAAGAGAATTTGATAGGTCAACCTCAAATATCTCATACTTAAAACTCAAAGCTACAAGATACCATCAAGATCAACCCCAAAGCAATTCATTGTGGATTTTTATTCATGAAATATGTTCTTCATTACAAAAAACTTGACAACCATGTATGTGGCTGCAAATACTCCATGATCATATAAGAAAATATCCTAGAAGAATACAAGAAAAACACTCAACAACTCAGCCTTGTGCCCAACTATGAGATTCAAGCATAAAGCTATGAGAAATGGTGTATAAGAATAGAAATAATGGAGAAGATGAAGATTTATTTCTTTTGATCAGAAGCTTAATTGTGTATCCATGGTTGTACCTTCTTATTCCTATGATCTTCTGCCCTGCCCATCTGACAATACTAATTCTTGTAGCCTTGGATGAAACCTCTCTTCTCTTTTTAAGAAGAGAGTTTCTAACTACTTGAGTAGTTAGGGTTTCTCCCTTCTATAAATTCTAATTAAAACTTTTATTAAAAAAGAAGAGAGAGCCATTTTCAATATACTTATATTAATGACGTGTATTCATTAATGAGGAATTAATTAAACTGAATGTTTCAAGAAGAAATTCCCATACAAATTTCTTCTTGAAACATTTGGTTTAATTAATTCCTCATTAATGAATTCACATCATTAATATAAGTATATTGAAAATGGGTCCCTCTTCTTTTTTAATAAAAGTTTTAATTAAACTTTTATTTTTAAAATTTTATTAATTTCCTTGTAAAAGAGGATGTCTATGTTTTAGTTCTCTTGGGAATGATAGTAAATTTTTTAGCCATGGAAACAATTTCAGATGTGATCTTTATCCTCTTAGCTTTCCAAGAATATAAAATTTTCCCAAATCCGTCGCCTGGATCTTAAGATATGAGCTCGTGAAGTTGAGTTGTCACACATGCCCATTAAAAATGCAATTGACTGATATTTTAATTTATGGGGAAAATGTAGCAACCTTGATCCTTTAAAACATGTACCATCATATTCTACGTATAAATACATTTCCAACGGTATAAAGTTTACGCGATTCCGACACCCGGATCTCAAGTTATGGGCTTTGTAAGATCGTGACTCAGCCACCATTGATCAAAATTCATGGACAAATATGGGCCCTTGGATTAAATGTCGTCCAACCATTAATATATTGCCATGTGTCTCCAATTAATTGGATGCCATGTGGCACCATTCTTTGGTCTCCATAAAACACTAATCCTTGATCACCATGTGTCATGATCTTAATGGATGCCAAGAGTAATCATTTGATTGGTTATGAATTACATATTATAAAAAAGTTATAATTTAAATATTAGAAAAAGTTAAGGTATAATGTTATAAAGGAGGGGGATCGAGAGTGTAAGGAAAAAGGTAGAGTGGGTAGTTAGGGGGAGGGGTACAAATGTAGGTGGTGGAAGAGGTGAGGGAGAAATGTAGGGGGCGGAGGCAGGGAGCGGAGTGGGGGGGAGTGACATAGGGTGAGGTGAGGGGAGTGGGGAAGGGTGAGCAGGTTGGGAAGTGAGGGGGAGGGAATTATTTGAGTTATGGAGAGTCCAACCGACCACCATAACTAAAACAAATGTTAAGTATGGGATGGGTGAGGGATGAGGGATGAGAGGTGAGGAAATGGAGAGGGGGGATGGTATTTTGAGGGGAGAAGAAGTGAGGGGGTGAAAAATGAGGTGAACGGGGAAGGGTGAGTGGGCATGAGATATATAAGGGGATATGGTGAGTGAGTATTTTAAATAAAAATAAGTACAGAGTGGGGGAAAGTAAGGAATAAGGGAGGTGGATTAAGAGATGATAAATTTTTTAAGTGTGGGATGAGTATGGTGGGTTCCCATGAGTGATATATTTTTATGGGTTTTGAACCCAATACAAGAATATTTTCAAAGGTCTTGAACTTGGAAAATATTAAAAGCACTTCCAAAACATTAGTTTTATTCCACATGAAAGAGGCATCTTTGTCTGCTTTAAACTTTAAACCTAGATATCATGAGTATACAAATTTAGATTTTCGATCCGAAAAATGTATGGTGAAGTTGAGACCGAGGAATACACACATAACTTATAATAGTTCAAAATTTTTCATCTTCTGATATCAATTTGTTTTATTATTAATCCAAGAGAGGGAAAATACATATGACCAAATTTTGGCAAACAAGTTTGCATACTTATGAATATTGGGTATTATCATCTCCCAATTCCATCCATATGTCTCTTCTCTTCATACACCGATCTACTTCACGATATTGCATCAATTTCTTCTTTCTAGCTTCTAGTTCTTTAGCTCCAAATAATTCCTCATTGGTAAAAGATCCAATATGATTTCCACCAAACAACAACTTTATTGCTTCCTCTGTTTCTTTTAGAAGTCGATCCTTCTTCTTATATTTATCCATAGACCATGCTACCACTTTAGCTTTTATATATTTTAATGATGCTGCAAATTGTTCATTGATAGATTTTGGCAGTGAGTCATCATAATTTTTTAAGTTTTTTTTAACTAGATCTAAAAAAATATCTTCTTCCAGCCATATAAGATTAAATTTAAAATGATATGATGAATTTCCATTCTTATGCTCTAATTTTTGAAAAACAAGGTTGTGATTAGTGATGCCACCACCCCTAATCTAGGATCTATAACTATCAACCCTTAAAATCAATATTTTAGAAACAATCAATTTGTATATTCGTTTTGAGACCCCACCAGATCCATAATGGTTATTACTCTAGGGAAACCTCATCATGACAAACCAAACACGAATCAAACCTACTTGCTCAATTTTATGAGAAAAATAATCTGTAAGTTTATCAATTATAGTAAAATTACCCCAGACCTCTCTTCTACTAATGGAAAAATTCAAGTCACCTCCAATAATCAACTTATCTTCCCCCACAATAGGCAATGGAAAAATTATGTCCGAGAAGGGTTGCTTCCCTTCACAAGGACTATACACATTCAACATAATGATGGGCATGCCCAAGCTCTTACTATGTAATTCTATTATAGAACTAAAAAGGTAGCAAATGATTTTTTTAAACAAATCTCAAAGTATAAATAAAACCCCTTGAGATACCATCAAAGTCTTGATAAGCAAGATCCTAGTCTTTTAAATATTTCTTAAGACAAATTATAAAAAAATCCCCCCTTCCCATAGTTTCCTGTAAAATTAGAATATTTTTTTTTTATATTATTCTAGTATAGTAAAGACCATCCTTTTTGATTGGATTCTAAGTCCTATGATATTCAAGGAACAAATGATCATTTAATACCACCCTTAAGGGGATTATATCTAAGAACTCTGGCTATCAACCTTTTTTTTCCCTTCCGGATTTTGATAATTGCCTTTTCCTTTTCATGGTGTATGAAATGTTTCCTCACCCTTAAGGGGATTATATCTAAGAACTCTGGCTATCAACCTTTTTTTTCCCTTGCGGATTTTGATAATTGCCTTTTCCTTTTCACGGTGTATGAAATGTTTCCTCCCCATAGTGCATGTCTATATATCCTTAAGTGGGTCAATCCCTAAACCCCTAGAGAGTTTCTCACCAATTTCATCTTGAAGTTTGTATTGAAGATCATAACAATATTTTCGTTTAATTAATTATGTCACAATTTTGTGCTTTATGACATATTTCCCACCCCCTAGAGGGGTTATCATAGGAGAAAGAGTAGTATTAATCAAAGGAATGATTCCCCTACTTCGTCCAAGAACGAGAAATTGGTATTTTGTCTTTTCCCCTTGTTTCCCTTGGCCGCTTTGCTTGGGTTTTACCACCACCTTATTTGGGGTAGGGATGCTCATATTGGCCCATTGTGACAAGGATAGAAGGGTAGACGACCCCTGGGATAGAGGTTCACTTCGGTGGGCCTTAGGACGTCTAGGCCCCTGCTGAGTCACAAGTTATTGGTATATCTGGCTTGCGGGCTGTTGGATATACTCTTGGGAGGTTGCCGTTCCCATGGTAAAAAAAGTAAAATAAAATTGTACTTGGAATTAATTTATTAGATAGGTTTATGGACTTACCAATTTATTCATAATCAAAGGAGGCCCTTGTTGAATGATAAGTTTCTCATTCATCCATATTCACACCTTTAGAGAGGTTGGAATCTTTATCTTGATGCTCCAAAGGAATTGACGTTAGGTTCTTATCATCACACCCTTCAACCTCAATATTAGGATTGACAATGCCTTGAATATTTTGACTTGCCAATGGAACCGAGTGCTCTAATTTATCCCTCATCTTCAAATATAATTCCAAGTCCACTAATAATGAATTTTTCGGATTGGATACCTCCACCAAATTATCCACATTTTTAGGAACTAGGTATGGAATATTTTCATATTTCTTTCTCCACATAGTATGAGAAATAGGGATCCCATAATCACCATCAATATGTCCATATTAATGGATTCTATCACATCAAATTAGAATATTCATGTAATAAATAACTATTGAATGCACCTTATCACCCGCCATAATTTCGAGGCTTTATGCCAACTCCAATCTAACGATGATGTCCACCAAAACCCTAGCCATCGAAAAATGTACATTATCTTTGTACATAAGATCCACTATTATTGTATTCCTAAATAGATCACCCAAATTTTTGATGAAATCATCCGACCAAAACTCAATAGGTAAACCTAGGAGTTTTACCCAAATGGGTATATGCTTATCAAATTTAGAGCATGGATCAAAGCATGAATGCCATGGTTTTAGTGACATAAATGAAGACCCCCAAAACCAATTCCTTTTTATAATGGAATCTACATCCTTAATTCAAAACCTAAAGGTTATCCAACCTTTGATCAATATGTTATACGTAGGTGCATAGCCTAGAACTGAACACCAATAGGTTTGCAACTAGGAGTTAAGTGTCTCCACAACAATATACTTCCCTGTAAATTTTCAAACATTATTCACTGCAACTTCACATCCTCGAAAACCACCATATTTGGCCCTTCTACCTTTCATTTTAGAATCCATTTTTCCTTTTTACGGTTACCCTCTACATTGTATGAAGTTGCATACACCAAAATATTCTTCCAACCAGACAAGATTTCCTCTTCCACCTTGTATCCAAAGAAACCTTGATCGAAACCCTCCTTCTTGTTAGGGAAATGTTAAAAAATGCATCCCTTATATTCCTTAGAACTTTGAGGAGTGATTGGTGCCAAAACCATATCCCCATGAATTTCAAATGAGACATCATTATCAACTAGACTATTTCTAGGTAAAAAATTAATCCTCTGACCATCGTTGCCACCAATGGAGATTGGGTTTTCATTGACATGTATCTGGTTTTACTTTAAAGAGTTGATATAAATCATACCTACCTTGACATACATCTTGTATGCCACTTTGTAACCTTTTTCATCCAGTTGAACCAAAGTATTTTGTGGATCCTCCTCCTTACTTCCCATAGCCCCATGCATTTCTGTTGCAACTTGAGCTGGTTTCATGGCCACTTCTCAGAAAATTAGATCCTAAGTAATAAAAAATGTTTATCCCTTCTATGGGATCCTCATAATAGTCCACCAATTGGAAATTCTCTACCTCCATTACTGACCTAAGATTTGGGAATTTCTAGGGTTTTTCACCATGTGTACCCTCCATTGTTCCCCTAATCTCTAGTGCTCTATGAAATTTCAACCTTCATATACTTACCACTAATTACAAAAAATTACCCCTAAGTACCCCCTAGTTACAACTAAATTACCAACAACTAATCACCATTTACTCCTGAGTACCCTTGTTTACCATTATTTACCCCTAATTAACCACCGATCACTAATAAAATTTACCCTTAATTAAATTTACCTACCCCTAATTACAAAAAAGTACCACTAGTTAACCCCTAAATTACCCACAAAGACCTTGGATTACCAAAGATGTATGGCCTAATTAACCCTATATTACCCCTAATTGACCCTGGTCTAATTTCTAATTATCCCAAATCCCCCCTAATTAACCCATAATTGCCCCTAATTGACTCTTACCTAACCCCTAATCAACACTACTTACCACTAATTATAAAGAAGTACTCCTAATTACCCCTTAATCACCACCAATTAACCACCATGTACCATGAGTACCCCTAATTACCCCTATTTATCCCTAATTCACTACAGATCACCCCTAACCGACCCTTAATTAATCACTAATTAACCATACTTACCCCTAATTACTCTGAAGTACCCTTGATTACCCCTATCTGTGTTCATAATCACAACAATACTGAGAGGGGGGGGGGGTGTGAACAATACTGCTTTAACTTTCTGTATTTTTCTTTCCTTTCAACAAATTAAGTTATTCAGAAATGCACACTTAATGATAGATACACACATAAATCAAAATAGCCATCTAAGTTATTTAGAAGTGCACACTTAATGATAGATACAAGAAGAAATCAAAACAACGTAGTGAACACATTACACAAATATTTTTATGTGGAAACCCAATGCGGGAAAAAACCATAGAACATATTCTTTATGTTCTTCTACAAACACCAACTTATAAGTTATAATTCTTCAGCTCAACAAGCACCCACCTGCCATAGATAACGAGGAAACCAATCCTCTCAGGCACCAACCTGTCACAGATAATGAGGACACTAATCCTCTCAGGCATCGACCTATTACAAAAATGAGGACACCAATCCTCTCAGGCACCGACCTATTACAAAAATGAGGACACCAATACTCAGTGAGCTTTGACTTGCCCTAGAACCACCCTGCCACCCTAAACTCATAAAAATATGTCACATCAATAAATATTTCAACACATCCTGACAAATTTACATTTCTATTCCTATGAACTGTTACAATATCACCTTCCACCTCACTTCACGCACACATCTACTATCAAAGTGCATCCATACTTACTAATTTGCATGAGTTCACCTTCCTGTATGTGGAAGCGTAACTGTTATAACGTGGACAAATTTTTACCACATCAAAATTCTGTCAGTTACGATTTTGTTTAAATAAGGTATGACGGTTATATTGTGGATAAAGTTGACCATATCAAAATCATGTCAATCACAATTTTGTCTAAATAAAGTATGTGGACACATGACTGTTACATTGTGGACAAATGTTGACTAAATCGAATGGACCAAGTCTTCCTATGAATGTGCTCCAAATTATCTGAGCATCTCCTGAAGAATGACACAATAATTTCATTATAGTCTACAAAGCATCCACTACACAGATAGAGCCAGAGAGAAAGACTCAATTCACAAGTCTTCATCTTATCACACTCGTCTTATAATGTACTTACTGAATCACCCCATCAGACTATAAGTGCCCCTGTTGACTCGTTCTATCACATTCTACTTCAGAATTCATCTCGCCACACACCACCACACCATTCGTTGCATTCGATCAAGGTGCCCTACATATTTTCATTTGTACAATATTCCACACACTCCGTCACAGTTCACTCTATCACTTGTTGCTTGCTCAAAACATGCTCGCACTGTGTAATAAACATCCGCTGAGTCATTCTAGAATCACAGACAAAGGTATTTGTTGTATTTCACTTCACTTATGAACTGCATCATAGGTTATCCTCCTATTCTCCGTGCACTACTGACAGAATCAATCACTTTTGTGATTTATTTTGCATCATTGATCCCTTCATCCTTCAATCCTTTTGCTGCAGTTTTTTTTCAACCTTTCACGATTTTTTCAAGGAGTTCCATTTCATGTGGATTTGCAATAGTACAATATAAAGTATCCTTCCACACACTTCCTCTGCAAGCCTTCTTCACACTTTCTCTGCTTATGCACCAACTTTGCACCGTACTGTCTGTGTGTACTTCAAGTGTTCCGTGCACTTCCTCTACCCGTGTGCCATGTTGACATCAATTACAACATATACTCAACAAAATCCTCCTTTGTAATTGATGGAAACTCTTATTGTTGAGCTTCTCCCCCTGTCAGCGTGTTCCTCTAGCCTTCACTCCCCCTTGCTGTATGATCCTCTTTGTCTCAATTGTATGTTTCACCCCTTTTGACATCAATAGAAAAGGGAATTTTCCTTCCTACTGCGCTTATCCTAAGAGTGACTCCCGCTATCAGAATATTGTATTTCCTACTACTCAATTTCTTGCGCTTCTCCCCTTGAGGTTGGGTAGGTCTTTTAGTAGCCTCCAATATGTCATGAATATTTATGTGCTTGAATGAGGAGTGGGAAGGACTCCCAACTTCTCTCTAAGGTACTCAAAGGAGTCCCGAGGTAATGGATTGGTAAATATATCTGCAATCTTCTCTTGGAACATATTCTAGTTTAACCATCTGATACTGAACTTGTTCTTTGAGAAAGTGATACTTGATGGGGATATGCTTAGTTTTAGAGTGTTGAACAAGATTTTTGTAGAGATTGATAACACTTGTATTTTCACACATGATAGAAACATGTTGATCATAGGGAACCTGAATATCCTTGAGATTGGTCTTTATCCATAACACTTGCGAGAAACAAGATGCTGCAACTATATACTCTGCTTCAACTGTAGAGAGAGAAATAAAGGTTTGTTTCTTGTTGAGCCAAGATACTAAATAATTGCCAAGGAAGAATGCACCTCCACTAGTGCTTTTTCTATCATCAATACTTCCTGCTCAATTTGCATTTGTATAAACTTTGAGAACTAGGTTTGTGTTTTTTGGATACCAAAATCCATAATCAATAGTGCCTTGCAAATACATGGATATTATTTTGACTGCAAGAGCATGAGTTTCCTTAGGATTAGCTTGAAATATACCTACGAGACCCACTTCTTGTATGATGTCAGGCCTTGAAGCTATGAGATAGAGTAAATTTCCTTCATAGACCTGTACATGGTCTGATCTACTTTTGGAGCATCATCATCCTTGCCGAGTTTACAATTGGTAGTCATTGGAGTGCTTACTGGTACACAATTTTCCATGCCAAATTTCTTCAATATTTCCTTGAGATATGAAAATTCCCTTTTCTAATTGATGAATCTGTAACGCAAGAAAGAAGGAGATTTATCTTAACATGGACATCTCAAACTCTTGCTGCATTGCAACTGCAAAATTCTTACTCATTAATTCAATATTTCTGCCAAAAATAATATCATCAACGTACACAAAAATAATTAATAGATCATTAACTTTGGCCTTGATGTATACGTTTCTATCAACAATTCCCTTTTTGAATCCTTGCTGGTGAAAATACCTATCCAGTCTATAATACATGGTTCTTGGAGCTCGTTTTATCCCATATAGAGATTTCTTTAGTCAACATACGTAATTCCTTTTGTCATTAAGCAAAAAACCTTCATGTTGCTCCACATAAACTTCTTCCTCAAGGTCACCATTTAAGAATGACTATTTGACATCCATCTGGTAAACTTTGAATTTTTTGTAGCATGCAAAAGCAAAAAACATCCTGATAGCTTCAATTCTTGTGAGAGGAGAAAAAATTTCTTCAAAGTCCACTCCTTCAACTTGAGAATACCATTTGCATACTAATCTAGCCTCATTTTTTACTATCTATCCATCTTCATTTAACTTGTTTATATATACCCATTTAGTTCCAATTACATTCTTGTCATTTTCTCTTGGGACAATATCCCATGTCTTGTTTTTCTCTATTTGGTCTAGTTCTTCATTCATGGCTTTGACTCAATAGTAATACTGACTTGCTTTTGAAAATTTTTGGGGTTCAATCATGGAAAACAATAAATTTTTTATAGAGGTATATGTATCTATAAGTTTTCTTCTAGTTTGTACACTTGTTTCCTTATTTCGAAGAATTTGACTTTTTGGATGATGTTTTTGAACATACCTTGATGGGGTCTTTGGCTGTGACGTTTCCATTTTCTCCTATTCTTTTGAATCTCGTGTTTCCTTGATCTAGGTGGATATCGGTGGCCACCCACCTATTCCATTGGCTCAAAGAACAATTTTCATTTTGGAAATTGTTTTTTAGTTTTTCAGGTCCTAAACTTCTAGGGTCGTTTTGAGGCTCTAAACCATGTTTTTTGGGTGCGATGAAGTCACATGTAGGCTTTAGCCAGAATGTGATGAAAACCTATGTAGTTCCTGAATATTTCTTTCCAATGAGCTATCGTGCGCCTAAAACAAAGATCATATGCAAAAGTTATGACTTCGAGAAGTTGGTGTACCAACTTACCCCATTAGGGCCCACATGGATTTTGGAGCTTCATCTCCTAGGGTTAGGTTTTTGTATGTTTAGGGTTTTTGAATTTTTGATTTATGTTAAAAATGCCTTTGGAGCCTCATTGTAACCATATTCTTGAGAATGAGCATAGCCATCACATCTCTTCTCAGAGATACATTGCCACCATTCGAGCAAGTTTGTTTTAGTCCCCATTTTTACAAATTTCAACATATTCTCTTTATTAATAGAAGTCAGTTTTACTATATCTCTATGTATTTCTTTGCTATACACATGTATTCCATTTCATTCCATTTATAAATTTGGATCATTGGTATCAGAGCGATTTTCTTTTTATTTGTTTCTCTATGCATGTCCCCAATGAGGTCAGGGTACAAGGAGTTGGGACTCGAAGTGGTTGAGCCCTTACAAGACCATCCCCGCCGATCACAAATACCTCCCATGGTGGAAGAAAAGAGTGACGATGAAGAAGAATATCATTTTAAACTGTTGCTCGAGGAATCCATCACGCGAAAAATGAATGAGATGATGAATAACTTTCCACATATCCTTTGACGACTTCCAACAGGAAATACATCTTCATCAAGAGGCTGCACCACCCCCTTCAAGGTACAAATCAATTTTGATATCCCCTTATTTGAAGGCCAGATAAATGTAGATGTTGTAGATAAATGGTTGAATCTGCTAGAAAGATATTTTTCGGTCCATAATTTTTTCGATAGAGAAAATATTACCTTTGCGCTCCTTAAGGTTGTCCCCCATGTCAAGGATTGGTTGGAAACTTACTGTGAGAAAAGGGCCACTTAGGAATATGCAATATATTTGGTCACCCCCACTTGGGATTATTTTGGGGATGCTATTAAAGAACAATACTACCCTGTTGGAAGCTACTATGACTAGTATACGAGATGGACCAAACTGCAATAGGAACGGGACCAGACAATACCAGATTTCACAAAATATTCCATACCTTGCACACCAATATGGGTATCAAGGAATCTGAACGACATCTAATGCTCAATTACCGTGACTACCTACATAGATACATCCAAACAAAAATGAAATTTCTGAACATCTCATCACTGGGCGCAACATATCAATATGGTGTAAAAATTGAGCACAAATTTAGATAGAAGAAGCAGGGGTTTGTATCTGCAAATTCCTCACAAAAAAAAGAAGAGAAAAGGAGGCCCCAACCCCCAAAAAAAAGGACAGAGCAAGGATGGACCCCCTTAGGACAACCAATCCAAGCTGCAAACAAATAAGGGTAACGAGAAGACAAAGAAAGACACTGGGAAGTGGTGTGAATTCCATAAAATCCCCTGACATAACACTGATGAATATCTCTCAAAGTAGTTGTTGGTGGCCAAGATGAAAGCATCATAGTTAGAGGCAGGTTCCAACTCTGAATCAGATCCAGACAAAGGGAAGTGAATCATTGGCGTAGGACCCAATGCCACTGTCACTACCACCAAGGTTGAACCAAGTGAACTAGAGGAACCAGAGGAAGGTGAATGCCTTTTTCACTCACAAATGTGGGTGAAGGGTGCTCCACTACATTTCATTTTCGATAGTGGAAGTCAAAAGAACCTAATCTTAGTAGAGGTTGTTAAGCAGTTGAACCTACCGACAACACCACACCCACAACCCTACATCATTCGATGTCTCCACCAAGGAAGGGACGTCCGCATAAACCACAAATTCCATCTGCCCTACGAAATCAATCCTTTAAAGGATGAGGTATTGTGTGATGTTTCCCCCCTTGAAGTTTGTGATATTCTATTAGGCCAACCATATTTATGGAAAGGAGATTGTGTATATGAGTCTAGACCTTGCAATTTTATTATTACTTTGGGTAGACAATTGTATAGGATACCAAAGGTATCTCCAACTACATCTATTTCTTTGATCTCTACTAAGCAATGCAGGAAGGTCATTTCCCAGACCGAGAAATTTGTCTTCTTCATGATTTTCTCTGAAAGTAACAGAAGGTCACAACCACATCCATGGCCTCTACACAGGGCCTCTCCATGCAGTAGAAGCAAGTGGACAAGATCATGGAAGAATACAAAGATATCTTCTCCTCCCACATGGGTGCCGCGACAATGTCAGGTCAAACCTTCAATCGATCTAACCCCTGATGCACCTCCACACAATGGGCCAGTCTATCGCAACTCTTTGATGGAAAATGAGGAAATTAAGTGAAAGATCCAAGAGTTGCTTCAAAAGGGGCACATCTGACCCAACTCCTCACCTTGTAAAAGCCCAATTGTATTTGTACAAAATAAATATGTGACTTGGCGACTCTGCATTGATTACATGGCCCTAAACAAAATCACAGTCAGGAACCAATACACAATTCCATGAATTGACGACCTTCTTGACCAACTCAAGGGAGCCAAGTTTTTCAAAAAGATTTACCTAAAGTCTGGCTACCACGAGGTCCCAATAGAATAGACTGATGTATGGAAGACTGCTTTCAAGTCCCAAGAAGGTCTTTTTGAATGGCTAGTCATGCCCTTTAGTTTGAAAAATGATCCAACAACTTTCACGAGATTGATGGACGATATATTGCATCCCTTCACCAATTATTTTGTGGTGGTATATCTAGATGACATCCTCATATTCAACAAGAATTGGGTAGAGCACTTGCAACATATTCAATAAGTCCTTCAGACTCTGCGATAACACACGCTATATGTTAACTTGGAAAAATGCTCATTCGACATGAACATGATCCAATACCTAGGCTACATTGTTGATGACCATGGTGTGAATGTGGATCCAACCAAGATCCAATTCATTCATGACTAGCCAGCCCTGACCACATTAACATAGCTTCAAAGTTTCTTAGGACTTGTCAAATTCTATTGTAGGTTCATGTTAGGATTCTCCCATATTGCATGGGCCCTCAACCAAGTTACCAAGGGTGGTGGCAAGGAAAATTTTGTGCGGGGGAAGTCGTAACAACAAGCATATGATGATTTGAAACATCGCTTATGTTCAAATCTAGTACTCTCCTTACCTGATCTGCATTTTTTTTTTGAGATTGAGACTGATGCTTTAGACTATGCTGTGGGAACAATCCTCACTCAACACGGTTATCCAGTGGAATATCATAGTGAGACACTATCAGATGTCATCCTTAAGTACCCCACCTATGAAAAAGAAATGTATTCCATCGTACAAGGCTGTCGACAATGGAAACACTACATTCTTGGGAATGAGACAATCATCCACATTGATCATAAGACTTTGAAGTTCATGCAGACACAAGGAAAATTACAGAACAACTGCCATCAAAATTGGTCCACATACTTGTAGAAGTTCCATCTCAACATCAAATATAAGACATGGAGCACCAATCGTGCTTCTCATTGCCTCAATTGACCTCTAGTAGCATCCTTAACCACCGTGCTCCACTTCTGTGGCCATGAGGCATCCGAGTGGCCCTAAATATACAAGATATATTCTAACTTCACTACCACTTACCATATGCTAGGCATAGGCATGATTTCCAGTGACTTTCATATTCATGATGATTTTTTATGCCATCTCGGCTATCTCTGTGTTGCTTCAAACAAGCGTGTGAAGCTGATTTGGGAAGCTCACTATAGTTGGATGACAAGACATTTTGGCATGGAAAAGACAATGGAAATAATACATAAAAATTTATACAGGACGGAAATTTGACATGACGTCAACAAGTATATCAGGTCTTGCACTACCTGTGCCATTTTTAAACTAGCCACTAAGAAGCAAGGCCTGTACACCCCTATGCCTACTCCCAACAGGCCATGGGAATCCATCTCGATGGAATACATGTCAGGCCTTCCTTCAAACAATAAGGGAAATGACTGTGTTTTTGTGGTGTTTGATCAATTTTCTAAGATGGCCATACTCATAGCCTGCAAGAAGAATATCAAAATGGAGGCCAATTCCAAGCTCTTCTTCGAATGGGTGTGGGTACACTTCGGGATACCACATACCATCATATCATATCAGGATAGTAGTTTCCTCAACATATTCTGGTCCAACCTTTGGTCACTGTTGGACACTAGGCTCACCAAATCCACCACATTCCAACCCCAAACTAATGGCTAGATAGAGGTCGTCAACATAATGATCATGCATATCTTGTACATGTACAACTCCAAACATCCACACACATGGGATGAGAGTCTCCTCTATGTTCAACATAGCTAAAAAATATCCATTCATAGCTTGATCGACCATAGTCCTTTTCAGGTGGGGTTGGATTTCAACCATTAGGTCCCATTGATGTCGTACTACCCCTTGCATCCACACAGGAAAAATCATCCCATGCTCAATCTGAGGCTGACAAAGCCACCAATTTTATTGAATGAATTCAACACATCCGGAAATAGGTCCATGATATTTTATAAAAATCCAATGCTAAGTACAAACAACGCCATTATCAACACCAAGTGCCACACAAGTTTTAGGTGGGAGACAAGGTCTGGTTGCATTTTCAGAAAGAGCGCCATACAAGACCCCATCGAAAGATTCATCCAATTTTCTATGGACCTTACACCATCACCAAGGCCGTGGGAGACAAATATTTTGAGTTAAGTATTCCCCCCTTCTTTGACATGCACCCCATGTTCAATGTGGACCTCCTTCGTCCATACTTCGAACCATTATTGGACACATTATAGACTGGAGAGCACTTGAAACCGACAGAGCTCAACCATGACTACATGGAACATGTAGCCATTTATCATATCAGGGACACTCAGATTAAGGGAAATTGATAACAAAGAATCTAACTTTATCGAGTTTTCAAATAAGGGCAACTCCTTCACCAAGGCAAGTGACTCACACATGGCCAAGTTCAACATAAGTTTCCCCATATAATGAGGGAACTCAATGCAATGGAGCTCATTGTTTCATAATTGGGGAGGAATGATCTAGGTGGATATTGGTGGCCACCCACATATTCCATTGGCTCAAAGATTTTTTTTTGTTTTGGCAGTTGTTTTTTAATTTTTTTGGGTCGTAAACTTCCGGGGCCGTTTTGAGGCCCTAAACGACATTTTTGGGGCGCAATATCACTACAAACTAAGTCCAGAGTGTGATGAGGACATGTCTAGTCTTCACATAGTTCTTTCCAACGAGCTATCATGCGCCTAAAATGAAGATTGTATGCAAAATTTACGACTCTAGGAAGTTGATGTACCAATTTACCCCATCGGTGCCCACATGAATTTTGGTGCTTCATCTCCTAGGGTTTGGTTTTTGGATGTTTAGGGTTTTATCATTTATGATTTATGTTAAAAATTCCTTTGGATCATCATTGTAACCATCTTCTTGTGAATGAGTGTAGCCATCACATCTCTTCTCAGAGATAAGTTGCCACCATTCGAGCAAGTTTGTTTCAATATGCATTTTTACAACTTTCAACATATTTTCTTTATTAACAGAAGTCAAGTTTTACTGTATCTCTGTGTATTTCTTTGATATACGTATGTATTCCATTTCATTCCATTTATAAATCCGTATCATTCCTGATCCTCATTCACGCTGACATCTTCTGGATCATCATGATACTGGTGTCTCACTAGGTAAAATGGTCCTTCATCTACCTTTACATATATACTTTCAATTATCTTGTGGCGTATTTTGTTGTAGCACTTGTATCCTTTACTTCTAGAGGAGTATCCTAAAAATATACCTTTATCAACTATAGAGTCAAACTTACCTAAGTTGTCTTCATTTATTTTAATGTAGCATTTGCTGCCAAAGATTTTGAAGTTCTTTATTGATGCTGGTCTGCCATGCCATAGTTCATAGGGGTTTTTTATCATTTCTCACCAGTATGTGCACCTTATTAATAATTTTGACAACAACTTGAAAAACCTCTCCCCAAAAGGTTCTGGGTAATTCTTATTTACCAAGCATGGCCCTGGCCATTTATTGAACTGTTATGTTCATCCTTCCCACTAGTCCATTTTGCTTAGGGGTTATGAAAATATCAAATTGTCTCTTGATCCCATGTTTTTCACAAAAAATGTTGAATTCATTAGATGTGAATTCTCCTCCTCTATCCTACCTTAGGCATTTGATTTTTAAGTCCATTTCATTTTCTACCCTTGCTTTGAAGATTTTGAATTTTTCAAAAGCCTTGAATTTACGCCTCAACAATCCAACCCAAGCCATTCTTGTATAGTCATCAATTAACATAATGAAATATCTTTCACCTCGAGGATATTGTGTACTTGTAGGGCTACAAAGATCTGTATGAATCAACTCAAGAGTTCGAGTGGTGGAGTGTTCTCTTACCTTGAATTGAACTCCTGACTATTTTCCAAACTGACATGACTTGCAAACAATATTCTCAGGTTTGAAGATATTAGGAATATATCTCACAACATATTTTATTCCTGGCTTAACAAGCTGATTAAAACTAAAATGACCTAGTATTTTGTGCCAAATCCAACTCTCATCAGTTTTACCAATGCAACATTTTTCTTTGCCTTCTTCTAAAACATACACATTTCTTGAAGTTCTGACTACCTTAACAATAGTCTTCCTTGCATTTGCATCCATTACCTTATAACCTCTTGAATGAAAAAGAACATTGTGTCCTTGGTCACACATTTGAATTACACTTAATTAGTTATGTTTTAGACCATCAACATACAACACATTTTATGCTTTGGTATTTCCCTTTTTATCTTCATCTAATACAATAGTTCTTTTTGCTCTAATTCTGTTAATAATTACCACCTTTTTCCAGTTAATAATTCAAACTTACTTTTGTCTCCTATCATGTGCTTAGAGTAGCCACTGTCAATGTACCATTGATTTTCTTGATTTTTTGCATATAGAGCTAGTCCACAATTTTCTTCACTTTTATTTTTCTTCCTCCTTAGTAAAATATTCTTATCTTTGTTGCATAAAGATAGGCAACAAATTGCTTCTATATTCACTTGCATTGTGTCCAAAATTATTGCATATGTGGAATTCAGGGTCATTTAGTAAAGGAGAGAAGACATTATTGAAAGAATTTTGAAACATAGCCTTTTGAGGTTTGTTGAATCTCTTTCATATACTTCTGTTATATCTAAAAAATCTGCGACTTACAACCTTATGTCCAAAGTTGCTACAAGAGAAACAATATCCATAGAAAAAAATTGGATGCCTTGGAAAAAAAAACTTACATGTAGGAATTGGTCTTTGTTTATTAACTTGATAAGATTCAAGCACTTGTTGCTTCCTTGCTTCATAGTTGGGCTGATTCAATTCCGATTGATTCTTCTTTTCATCATTTGATTGGTTAGGCTGACTGATGTTTCCCTTGAGAGCATTTGCATAGCTTGTATGATTCTCACTTGCTTTCATCCTAGTGCTTGACTCACCTTTGCCAATTTTTAGACTTTCCTTATATCCCAACCCCATCTTGTCATCTGGCGATCTCTGATTGCTTATAATTATATCTAGAGTGTCATATCCTTTTATGAATTTTATTTGAGTCTTGGATTTCTCTAGATCTTTTCTTAAGGAAACTATTTCTGCTTCCAGTTTGTCGCAACTATTTTCCTTTTATTTTATCTGATTTATCAATACTTATTCCTTTCTTTTGGCTTGTTCTAGCTGAATTTTTAATATGACTATTTCTTCACTGAACTTATTGTCTTTTTCTTTGTAGACCTGCAACTATTATTTTCTTAGTCTATTTTTTTTCTTGAGTCGGAAGATTTCCTCCAGAGCACTAATTAGTTCTCCTTCCATGTATGCTACAACTTCACACTCTTCTATGTCTGTTTGATCATATTTGTGGTGTTCCAAATCCATGAGAATTTTTTCATCTGGCTCATCTTCTTCTTCATTAAGGCTGTGACTATCCTCCTTTGAATAAAAACTATTTATTTTAAAATACTTTTTAAAATTGATAGGTTTATCCTTTCCTTTTCTTTCCTTTTCATTGGTGCTATTTCCTTTAAAAGGACATTTAGAGGAAAAATGACCAACTTTACCAAAATGAAAGCATTTACATGAAAACATACCTTTATATTTTCCAGAGCCCATCTTTAGCTTCCATACAAAGTTAGTGTCTTCTTCATTTGAGAAGTGTTATGATGAATAACAATCTTGAGATGTTGATGATTAAAGTAATCCTTTGAAGACTACATCCTTTAGATCTAGTTGTTCTTTCCTAGTTCTCATCTAATAAGCAGTCATAATTCCATGGTTCCTATCTATAGTCAGTTTGTCTAGTTCATGCATTTCTGCTATAAATGATACCTTTGAATCAAGTCTTTAGGGAAGATATCTCAATACCTTTTGAACTACCATATCTTCTTTAATTTCCTATCCTATCCCTTTCATGGTGTTTACGGTTTCATCCACTCTGAGAAAGAAACCTATGCTATTTTTGTCTTCACTCATTCTTAGGCTTTCAAACTGCATTCCGTGAGCTTGAAGTTTTGCCAATTTTACTTTCTTGTATCCTTCATATCTATTTAACAATTTGTACCATATTTCATTTATGGATTCCAACTGCATCACTTTAACAAATTCTATTTCTGCAAGTCCTAGAATAGAATTCATAGCTTTTGCATTACTATAGTAATATTTTTTACCAACTTCATCAGTTGGAAGAGTAGTTGGGATTTTATAACCATCTAGCACACTCTGCCAAACTTCCATACCAAGAGACATAAAGTAGGTCTTCATTATGATTTTTCAAAATGCAAAATTTGTTCCATTGAACAAAGGAGTTTTGGTTGAAAAATAATCTTGACTGGCCATACTTTCTGTGTGATATTCCTTCAAGTTGTTAGACTGTAATTGAAGGAACTTGCGTTCTGATACCAATTTTTGATACTCACAACAATACTGAGAGGGGGGGGGGGTGGTGAACAATATTGCATTAACCTTCTGTATTTTTCTTTCCTTTAAACTAGTTAAGTTATGTATAAATGTTCACTTAATGACATATACAAGTAGAAATCAAAATATAAATCTAAGTTATTTAGAAGTGTGCACTTAATGACATATACAAGAAGAAATCAAAACAACAAAGTGAAAACAATACACGACTATTTTTACATGGAAACCCAATGCGGGAAAAAACCACAGAACATCTTCTTTATGTTCTTTTGCAAGCACCAACTTACAAGCTATAATTCTTTAGCTCAATAGGAACCCACCCGTTGCAGATAATGAGGACACCAATCCTCTCATACACCAACCTATCACAGATAATGAGGACACCAATCCTCTTAGGAACCAACCTGTTACAAAAATGAGGACACCAATCCTCAGTGAGCTTCAACTCACCCTAGCACCACCCTACCACCCTAAACTCAAAAAAAATGTTACATCACTAAATCTTTCAACACATCCTGACAAATTTACATTTATGTTCATATAAACTATTATAGTATCATATTCCACCTCACTTCATGCACACACATACTATAAGAGTGCATCCATACTTATACTAATTTGCATGAGTTCATCTTCCTATATGTGGAAGCGTAGCTATTACAATATGGAAAAACTTTGACCACATCAAAATCCTGTCAGTTATGATTTTGTCTAAATAAGGTATGGCGATTATATCGTGGAAAAACTTTGACCATGTGAAAATATTGTCAATTACAATTTTGTCTAAATAAAGTATGTGGACACATGACTGTTACATTGTGGACAAACTTTGACCAAATAAAATGGACCAAGTCTTCCTACGACTGTTACACATTATTTTGGTTACCCTGATGATGGTTCCACAAGCATGTGTTCAGGCTCTCAAAAGGATCTTTTGCATGAGAAAAGTAACTGGTTTACTCCTCTCCAAAACTTGTTTTTAGAAGGATGTCGTAGGCTGCATGTAGTACACAGTGCGGAATTGCCTAATTTCCACAGGCTACATTGAACCTGGATCACAAGGTTTCCACAGGCTTCTATATAGGCATGGTGTAGCGGCGTTTGAAAGCTAAATAAAGGAAGAAGTTCACGAAGGTTCTAGAAGGGAATCTTCTAGAATATGAGGTGGTGTCCGTATGGTTGGGATCCTACTGGCTTCTCTGATTTGGTGGGATCATCCTAATCTCTTTAACAAATTCTCCTTCTCCTATATAATGATGGATTTCTCATGGAAAAGGTTAAGCAAGATTAAGAAAGGAATTAATGAAGGAATAAACTCAAAACTGTGTGAGGAATCCTGTTTTAATTGATGCTTGAGGTCTCTATTTATCCATCAAGCTTTTGTGGATCATCTTCATGCAAATTCTGGAGCAAGTGTGTGTGTGTGTTGGAGCAAAGGGCCACTAAAAGGGAACTTGTGACATCAAGGCGATTTGGTTGTATATTCCACTTTTACTTAATATAATACAGATAAAATCATTCTCATTTTATTACATGACTCCTTGATCACATGTTTACGTTTTCATGGAATAAACTATTGTTGTTTTCACTTTGGTTGGTTTGTGTCATTGCAGATCTAATTTCACAAGAGCACCAGAGCGAAGCAGGGACATAAAAAATATAAGGAAGCGATATTCAAAGGTATGTCACCCATCTCTTCTTTGATATTAAATTCGATGATCATAGCTTAGGGAAAGCGCCATGTCCCATCCTGCTTTGTTCTAGATCTAGGTGGATCTAGGGAGATTAGTTCATGTCTGCATTTAGCAATTTATCCAATAACAAAATTGGTGACTCCACTTGGGATATGACTTGTTTGTGTTTTTTTTCCATCCATTTTCTTCTGGCCTACCTTTTTTCACTTTAATTCAGTCTTTGAGTCTATGGGAGATCCACCTAGAATCTCTAGATCTGAAAGTTCTCTTAGAATATTTTTCCCTTTTCCAATTTTTTATTGTTTACATGCATTTACACACTACACCCCATATACAGTCTGTGGAAACCTTTGATCACTGCATCCTGACTGCTTATACCAGTGCGGACTTTCTGCACCCTACACCATAGCTAGCTTGCGAAAACCTTTAATTTCCGCACTCTACCCTACTGCTAGGCTGGGACATTGTCTGTAGTGTTTTTTGGATTGGGTCTTTTGTCTTTTGATACCTAGTTTTTCTTTGATCACCTGGGATGAACTTTTGGAACCTGTATTTGACTGTTTTCTGAGTTTATTGACTTGCTGTTGATTGGTTTTCGAAGATCGAACACCCTTCTTTGTCATTTTACAAGTTTTTTCTTCTTGATTTTTATCAACAAGGATATAATATTTGACTTTGAATCTGAGTGCTCGATTGATTAAAAGTCTTTTGATTTGATTTTAAGGTTTTGGATTGTTTACATTTTCTGGATTGTTTGTTGATTGGAAAATCATTTTTCATTTGCATTTAGTGAAATACTTTCTTGTCATCTTTACTTTTATCTTCATTGAAATTTTGATTTGGGTGTTTGTTGAGTGTATCAATTTTGTTTGATTACTTGTCCTTTCTTCATTATATCCCTGTTTTGGTTGTGGAAAGGAAGAATTAAAGTCACTTATTCTTTTAAGTAATCATTCATAAGAAAGTTTTTTGCATTCAATTTTTTTTTCTTTTTTACAAGAGAACAATTTGAGAAATTTCATTGCTTATGATTGTTTGAAATCGTGTTCATTCAAGAAAAAGAAATTACATTTCGTAGCTTTCATCATTCCGGAAAAATACCTTCTGCCTACTCTAGATAGAGTTCATTGAACGAAAGATTGCATCATTCATCTCTATTTGCGTATTATTGGGTCAAGGTCTCATACAACATCAGTTTCATCTCCATCTTCCTCTTGGGTAAAACAACAACCTCTAAAATACTTCGTAATTATAAAATTTACTTAGCAACTTTTATTTTCTAGGGATATTTTACACCAACATTAACTAGGCTAGCGCTTTGGAATAGGTTGTTCGACACACTCTCCAAATCATAAAACACATTGTAGCATCTTTTGATAGGGAGTGTTCAAATCCATTGGCAACATTTTGTCTTGGGAAGTCCTTCTCACACAAGGGTCAAACCTGAGGTCGCATTAAGACTGACAGAGTTACTCACCCTACTTTATTGGTCTTGGTGTAGAGATTGCGTGTATTATGGGGGTTGCTTGAAGGTATGCCCACAATGATGAGTAGAAGCCTCTCAAGTTGTTTTCTGGCTAGATACCTTGCCTTTGCGCGTGGATTAGACTGTCGACTGTTTTCCCAGGCACTACTGTTTTTCTTGGTAACCTTAGTAGCATATCTTTTTAGGGTCTTACACAAGGTGACTGTGAATGGGCAAGTCTTCAGAGTACCTGGAATTGACGTTGGCCAGACTCACTCAGGCTCCTTGGAGGGTATACCCATGATTATGCATGGGATCTTGCACCAGGGTGTAAGTCCATTAAGCAGGTCATCAATGTAACTTTTCCAACTGCTCTATCCTAGCCCCTTCTTGTCTTGACTTTGTGACATTAGATTTCATCACCAACTAGTGAATTCGAAATAAGAAGGCTTGTTTGCTTTGTTTGATTTCTATATTTTACTAGCGAGTGTTGTTTGTTTTCGTAGTTGGCCATATATATTTTCCATAAAATTTTTGGTTCGACCAACATTGACCCTCCATGCCATTCACGCAGGATGCAAGGGTTACCCCTGGAAAATCCGGAGGGCTACCAACATTTTCCTACTAATCCTCTTGAGGGATCTCCTCAATAGAGTGAGGTCCAGGACACCATAACTCCACAAGTGGAAAGAACCGACACTTTAGATAATTATTGAATTGTTTTCGACTCTCTAGAGGCTTTTCGAATACCTCCTGGATATGATAGACGTATTCTCTGGCTGAATTCATCCGGAGATCTTGTTGTTGAAACTTCTGGAATCCCGAACGGACCCCTTACGGGCCCTGAAGGTGAGAATCCTCTTTGGACTACTGGCATATTTAGCAACTGGCCTCTCACGGTGTGGGATCTTTACGACAACTTGGGGGCAGGTCCTGATTCGACCATCATTTCAGAACTGCCTGAAACGTCTATTACCTACACGGTACCTTTAGATCATTTTGCTGGTACAACCATCAATATTACCGCCATTCCAGACACACAGTCAATTGGTCCTTGCTCGACTATTTCTCTCCAAATGGCCCATTCTGCCATGGTCCAACACGCTACAACTATTCCTACCAGGAATGTGGTTCCTACCCAAGCTCTTATTGGTACACCACTTTCATCTAGACCTATCCCATCACTTCCTCCTGGGTTTAATGCTTTGAATACTTCTATCCCCATTCCTACCCAGGTTCCATCCAAAGTTTCTGGAGTTTTCATTCCTCTTGAGTACAATGTTGCTTCTGGTTTCATTCCGACACCTTCCCGGGTCCTCTTCGGAGGGTCTTATCCACCTTTATTGGAGGATCTAGCCCAAGTGTCTCCAATATAATTGGAGGCACCACTCAGTCATTCACTTATGGTTATCATATTCCCATTGGAGGGAAATCTAACCCTTGGGGGAAACCTCAATTTGGAGGTCAAATTCCAATTGGGACACAATCCTCACTTGGAGGACAACCCCTAGTTGGAGGTTACAACCAACCCTATGGAAAAAATATACTAGGATCGATAGCCCAATATTGGAACCTTCTCATCCAAAGAAATCCACAATCGTCTGGGGGGAAACAACCTCTAGTCACCTCTTTTGTAACCCCTCACTCGGGCCAACCATATCTAGGTTCTTTAAACCCCATTTGGGGTTTGAACGTTCATTTTAGTGTCCCTTTCCAAGGGAAAATATCTAGTAAACCCAACCCTATGGGCTACATGCCTCCACATCCATGTTCGAATATGTCAGGACCTTCGACTTACATGCAGACTGCTTATAGTCCTACTGGTATACTGATGAGACTTCCTCCCCAAAGTCACCAGTATCCTCATGTGAATAGACAGTTGCCTTTTTCAACCACTTTGGATTTTCCTGACTTGTATAGGATCTTGAATGACCCCATCTTACATTCTCCCCATTGGCCTGTTATACTGACCAAGTTACCATATGACATTCACAAATTTGATGGTAAACTGGGAGAAGACCCAAACAATCATGTTATGATTTTTTACCTTTGGTGTTTGTTCAACTCTTTGATGGATGACTCCATTCGGTTACGACTCTTCTAATGAACTCTTAGGGGTTCGGCTGCAAACTGGTACAAATAATTACTGCGAGGATTCTTTAATGACTTCAATACCCTAGCCATGTATTTTCTCACACATTACCAACTGCCAATTCGCTACGAGACAAGAACCAAGATTTTGAGTTTCTTTAAGCAATATTTGACCACTCATATTTCTGATCACATCCATGAGTGGAAAAGAAGACAACGTTTGATCAAACACGAACTTCCTGATCAATTATTGGTTGAATGGTTCACTAAATCATTCGTGAATAAAATCTCTTGTGATATTACCATGGGTGGAGTTGTCACTGAAGAGCAGACGATCAGTCGTTCTCAGTACCTAGATCTCATTTATTCTCAAATGAAAACTCTTTACGACTTACTCCCTGATGATACTCATCCTTCTACCATTGCTACATCAACAACCCCAACAACTTCTCATGCTATTGATGGTGTGATTGGGACTTTCCATGCTGACGCTAAATCCATGTTAGCCACTCACACCAATCCCAAATCTACTGCTTCTAATGTTCACAATGCTCTGACTCCCACTCCTTCCACCGAAAAAAATTCTGAGGTTAACTCCGTTAAATCCACTCCTACCGGAAAAAATAAATCTAAAAAAGGAAAGGGTAGGAATAAGGAGAATAAAAATAATAATCCGCAATATGAAAAAACCAAAACGCAACCTACTGATGATAAGGATAAGCATAAACCTCAATATCCTTGCCTTATATGTGGTGATGATCACTACACGAAAGATTTTCCAAGACGTGCCGAGGTCACTAAGTTCCTTCAAGGGACTGGGAAGCCTCCCACACCTACCATTTTGTCACAACCTTTCCCTTTTCAACAACATGCCCGATTGGTCATTCATGACCAACCCTCTCCTTCCACCACTTCGTATGTCCTTATGTGTATTGGTGATTAAAAAAAGAACGACGTTGTCATCGCAACTCGGGCCAAATATTACTCTCCCTCAAAGGATAAAGGTGACGATATAACTCCTTTGTTGGCTCAAACGCCTCCCTCAACTTCACCTTCCAACGGTCCTCCTCATCTCGAATGACCGGGTCTCAATATAGTCCTCCTCCCTCCTCCAAAGGGTGTTGTTTTCCTTTAATCCTCTTGCGTGTGCTGCTCAAAACTAAACTATCATAGAAGATCTTGCGCAAGCACCCTCCGCGATGTCAGATTTTGAAGTCCTTCAAAGTTGTCCTGCTCAATGGAAGGCACTGTTAAAAGACATCAGTGGAACTGACCCCACAGATACAAATTTGTTAATATTTGACCTGGGAGATCACATTCCAAGGCTACCTCCTCAGTTAGCGTTTCAGATACAACTTGTCTTAGAAAACAAGAATATATGCAGAACTATCATTGAAGAGGGTGCCTCGACGTGCGTTATGTATGTTACCTGTTGGAAAGCCATTGGCTCTCCTTCCCTCACCGAATCACACAATACACTTAAGGCCTTCAATGGCTCTGGTTTTAAACCCTACAATGTTCTTCCCTTGTTGTCTATTACGTTAGAAGGAAAATCAGTGAATGTCAAGGTCAAGGTCTTTGATGCACCTCTTAATTATAACCTCTTACTTGGTCGTAGTTGGATTAATTCAATGCATGCAGTTGTGTCCACACTTTTCCACGTGTTACGTTTCCCACACCAAGGAAAGGCGGTTACTGTTGACCAACTTTCCTTTTTTAACTCCGATTTCTGTACTAGAAACGTACCATTTATCTCGAAGACACCTCCCGGGTACGAGAATGTTAGTGTGGGTCTTCTAAAAGATTCAACTTCAATGGGTACATTCCCAATCCCACCACTCGATATTCCACCTCCTTTTGTCTCCTCAATCAACATGATTTCCACCTCTGTTCGTGAAACCCCTACGTCTTATGACTTGTGGATAGTACCTGACCTCTATGATTATCTTTACTATGGAAAACAAATTCCCTTAAGTCTGGTTGAATCCACTTATCAATCCATTCAATCAACAACCCCTTCTATTCCCTCTCTTCGTGATTCATCTCCCGATCCATTTCACGTCATTTTTCCTACGGATGAGATGATCATGTCTATTATGTCCATGGAATACACCCCCTGGGACGATGGACATCATCGTTTCATTCTCTTCCTCGAACAAAACACCATCGAGAGTTACCAACGGATCTCAACTCCATCGACCGTTGTTGTCATTTCCTCCATTCCTGAGTCAACACATGATGTGCTTTATGAAGGGAACCTGAGTAACATTTCATCCACCATTCCGCTTGACATATTCATTAAACCTGGAGTCATCGAAAATGTTCACATTGGAGATGCATGCTTCGATGATGAATTCATTACTTACAAAGTCATATTCCAAGAATTCCGTGACGTCTTTTCTTGGAGCTACGAAGAGATGACGAGTATTGACCCCGATATAATTGTACATGAAATTAAGACCTATCTGGATGCTAAATCCGTTCGGTAGAGACTTCGCTTGGTCCACCCTCGTAAAGCCCCCGCTATCAAGCTCGAAGTTGAAAAACTTCTTAAGGATGGATTTATCAATCCTATGGATTTAACTGATTGGGTATCCAATCTAGTTCCGGTAAATAAAAAACAAGGCACAATCCACGTATGCATTGATTATAGGGATATCAAAAAAGCTTGTCCTAAGGACAATTTTCAAACCCCTTTCATCAACCAGATCATCGACGATTGCATCGTCAATGAAATATTCTCTTTAATGGATGGTTTCTTTGGCTATAATAAGATTAACATTTTTCCCGTGGATCAACACAAAACCGCTTTCATTTGTCCTTGGGGTACCTTTGCCTACCCGAAACTACCTTTCGGTTTGAAGAATGATGGTGATGTCTTATGATTTTCACGATATCAAGCACATCGTAAAACCATATCTAGATGATCTACCAGTGCATTCCATGCATCACCAAGATCACCCGGCCCATCTTCGAGCCATTTTCCTTCACTGTCGTTACTATCGTATACGTTTAAACCCACACAAATGTGTTTTTTGTGTGGAGTCCGACCGACTTATGGGTTTTATTGTGTCACTTCATGGAATTAGGGTGGACCCTTTGAATCTTGAGGCTATCCTTAATCTACCTCCACCTTCCACACTACACCAACTCCAAAGTTTGCAAGGGAAGGAAATTTTTTTGCGTCGATTCATTTCGAATTATGCTGAGTTAACGCTAGGACTTACTCGACTGTCAAATAAGGGTTACAAATTTGTATGGGACGAGACTGTCAACAAAGCCTTTGAAGCTTTGAAACTTTCCTTAACCCGTACACCACTGCTTTTCCCACCATATTATAGTCGAGACTATTTCCTATACCTCTCTGCTTTAGACTCTACCATTTCCATGGTCTTAGTCCAAGAAGATGATTCACACGACGAACATGTAATTTATTATTTGAGTCAGAGTCTCACGACTACTGAAGCCAAATAAATACATGTGGAAAAACTAGCCTTGGCTTCTGTTCAAGCTGTCCAATGTTTCCGTCACTATATCCTATTACGCAATACCACTGCTATTTCCGATTGCAACCCTATGCAACATATCCTTACATGCCAATTTCTAGGGGGAAAGTACTCCAAATGGATAGCGATTCTCCAGGAGTTTGACTTAGAGTTTGAACATGCTATGTATTAGAAATCATAGGTTTTTTCCGAACTGATATGTGACCTTCCCTCCACTGAGACAAAAAATGAGGCAGAGGATTCCTTACCGGATGAATCCCTTTTTCTGATCAGTTTTGATGACGCTTGGTATGGAGATATTATAATTTATCTCCAGACTCAAAATTTCCGGCCTGAACTTTCTAGTACAGACCGTCATCACATACGATATCAAGCCTGTCAATACATCATTCTCGGTGACAATCTTTATCACCATGGTATTGATTCTATTTTCCGACGTCGTCTCACCTATGATGAGGGTGAGAAATATTTGAATGAATGCAACTCTGGAGCATGTGGTGGTCATATGTATGGGTATGCCATTGCCCAAAAGATCTTACGATTAGGGTACTTATGGCCTTATTTATTTAAAGACTGTATAACTGCCGTCTAGAAATGCCATGCTTGTCAAATGTACAATAACATGATAAGATCTCACCTCGCTCCTTTACACCCTGTAGTTTCCATTGGTCCTTTTGCAAAATGGGGCATTGATTTCATGACATGTAACCCTCACTCGGTCGGGGGGCATGGATACATCATCGTAGCCATGGATTATTTCACAAAATGGGCCAAGGTGATGCCTACATTTGATAATTTTAGAAAAACTGCAGCCCTGTTCATATTCAATCATATCATCAGTCGATTTGGAATCCCACAAGCTATCATCACTGATCATGGTAGCCATTTTCAAAATTTCATGATGTCCGAGCTTACCGAAAAGTTGGGTCTTCGGCATGAAAACTCAACCCCCTACTATCCATAGGCCAATGGGCAGGTTGAAGTGATAAACAAAGTAATTATCACTATGCTTCGACGAATAATAGGAATTCACAAGACAAGTTGGCACACGGTGTTGTTTTCAACATTATGGGCCTATCAGACATTTGTGAAGTCTGCCACGAGATTTACACCTTTCCAATTAGTGTATGGTATTGAAGTTGTCCCGCCGATTGAATGTGAGATACCATCTTTGAAGCTAGCCGTCGAACTTATCCCAAACACTTCTGCCGAAGAAGAACATCTATTGTACCTGATGCAATTAGATGAAATCCATCGTGATGCCACCCTAGTTATTGAAACCTAGAAAAAACGCGTCAAAGCCCAATACGACAAGAATTTCAAGCCACGTGTTTTCTCTGAAGGTGATCTAGTTCTCCTTTACGAACAAGATCGTGATTTACTAGGGGCCAAAAAATTTGAGGCTATGTGGCGAGGCCCTTATATCGTCAAACGAGTTTTAGAGAAGGGAGCTTCTGAGTTAGTAGATTATGATGGCATTCCTTTGAGTGAACCCATAAATGGGATTTACTTGAAGAAGTACTATTTTTAGGTCATGTTTGCATGAGTGCTTGTATTTTTATTGTATCATACTCTTGTGTGCTACTTTTTTGTGCTTTTTTGTTATTTGGTTTCGACCCCCAATTGCTTACCTTGTGTTGTACTTGGTTTCCAGATGTCGGAGTCTTCTCTCCCTTGCATTGGCTTCACCAATGGTGCTAGTTGTAGTACTCAGAACTTAGCATTTTCTGTTTGGGAAATCTACGCACCTACGAACAAATTAATCAGTCTACATGGTGTTTTCCTTGGTCATGCAACCAATAATATCGTGGAATATAGTGCAGTCATCAAATTATTGACCAACACTATTTCACTTGGAATCCCTCACCTTGTTGTACGACTTGATTCGCAACTAGTAGTACTACATTTAAGTAATGTCTATGTTATTCGAAGTCCTACTTTGTTAAGGGTATATTTACGAATTCGCCTCTTGGAACATCATTTTGATTATATTGAATATCAACACATTCCTAGATGTCTAAGTACATTAACAGATGCATTAGCTAATTATGTGTTAGACAAACATTTGAGACATTTATAAATCTAATCACATGTTGTATATAAATCAAAGTAAGCCAGTAGAATCCTCATGTATATATAACGATAAAAGGTTTTACAAAAAGTGTTTTGTTTGAAGACCAAAATGTCAAAATGTGAAGCACATGGCTTCATATACAAAATAACATCAAGGATGCCGCTCATGATAACACACAACTGGTCGTGCTACCCTACAAAGAAGTCAACTAAGAGAACCAGATATGCCCATGGTATGGCACTGATAACGTATCAAGATCTCATTGATAGAGATGTCCGAGACATATGCTGTCAATCCCTCTAGGTTCTGCTCGATCGCCTCGTAGTCACCATCATCCCATCCTACTGCCCCGACTTATTCCCCTCATCTCTGAATGAGGGATGTACCTGGAGGCCGATGCGACCCTACATCTTCATTTTCAAAGAGATTTTGATTAGTCCTTAGATTAAAAACATAAAAAACATTTCATATTTCAAAATTCATAAAAACATTATAAAACCAAAAATATACTTTTTACCTAGATCCCCCCATTAAGAATATTCAAGAAAAACCAAGTCTAGGTCGCCTTTGAAATCTAAGCCGACATACACGTATTCATTTATCATCAGTATCTGAGGCCTCAACCAGTCAAAGAATACGTCACTGTATTTGACGATGGGGCCTGCTACGTTCCGAGCCATGAGGTCACACCACCTCTTCATCCTTGGACCCCATGGGGTTGACAGACTCCAATATACCTGTAAGAACAGACGTGGAACCCTATCGAGGAAGAAGGACACCAAAATGGATCCATACCTAAACTATTTCAGTTCAACTTTCCTGCACTTTGTCAGCTGTTTCATCATACTGTGAAGAACCCTGTTAGATCAGTTAAATAATCGGGGCTTCATGCACTCCACTGCATACTGAAAATAAATCTGGAGCACCATGTGAGGAGATGTACTCCCCACCATATGTGAGATAGTGAACAAGATAGTCTATAGGGGTAAATCTTGGACACCCCTAATGGAAACCTTCCCCTTACGTCTCTCAGCCTTGGGATCACAATATTAACTGATGCACTCACTCATTGGAAGACCACCACCCCTGCCTCCTGTTAATGTCACATGGGATCCACGACGTGAAAACCCCGTTAGAAAATAGATATCCTCGATATTTAGGGAGATAGTGTGGACTCCCACATGGAACACCTGCTGATCCACATCCCACATGTGGACCAAGTACTCGAGCACACTCAGTTGGGCCCTCATGCCCTGGATCTTGAAGAATTTCAGAAGCCCACATTGCCGGAGGGCATTAACTATGCCCGGGTCATTCTCGGCGACAAAATCATCGTCCTTGTGTTCTCTTTCTCTCCACTCCAACATCCTGATGGTCAAAACCTGCAGTGGAGCCATAAGAAGAATGTTAACATCTTTATTTCACATCCTTGGTAAATTTTTATTGGTTAAACATGCGTACAAAATTTTGAGTTTTTCCCATCGTAGGTGGATTTTTTACGTAGTGCGGAATTTTCGCAGGTGAACTAAAGCCCACATGTGAAAATCTATGATTTCCACAGGTCCCAATACATGCCACTTGCAGCGACAACTGTGCGCACATACCGGCCTAAAAACTGACTCAAAAACTAATTTTTAACCAGTGAAAAAGGAAATTAATCCATGGAAAAGATAGAGGACAAGGAGATTACCTCATTGGCGGAAGCTGTTCGTCGAATAGTTTCACATACCTCCCACAATAGACAGAGGAAGTTTGAGGTAAAAAGAGGTTTTTTGGATAAGTTTTGGGCAAAAAAGACAATGAAATGGTAAAAAGGGTTTTCACCTATATTTATTCAGTTTTTACTATTTCTATTGATTTTTTTTTTTTTAATTCATTTTTACCTAAAACCTAATGTCCTAATGGTATTTTGAGTGTTGTATTTTTTCGCGGATGAATGATCTAAGAGCTTGAACGATGGAATACATATAATTTTCTTAATTTGTTTTTATGTTTGTCATATGTACAAATACTTTTTAGCTTTTTCAGGAAAAACCTTGAGCTCAGTCTTTGTTCGTTCTCGTGCTCGAAAATCAATGAGAATGCAATCGAGTATACTTTTGTCTTCTTTTCGTACTCATCATGGTAACACGAAAACAATGAAACTTATGGAGTATCCTTTAATCTCTTTTCACGCTCCATAAAGACGAAAATATTGTCGAGCGACCTTGTTCTTTTCACGCTCGTAAAAGTGCTTGGAGAAAACATTCGATGGATGGTAGGTTATCACTTTTTCGGTCTCATTGAACTAATTTACAAAAAAAGGAACTGAGAGAGTTCTCTTTAAAGTGTTTTTCAGACTCTCAAAACATGAAAACCCCCGAGTTTTCTCTCTTTGGACTCGTTAAACAAACATCGAAATACCCATACGAGGCCAAACCACTCCTTCTTAGGGTTCATTAAAGATACTCTGAAGGAATCGTCTAAAGGATGAGATTACATCAACAAGTATATGTTATCCTCCTCAAGATTGCATAAAAATAAAGAGGTACTTGCCAGAAATGGTGGGGGAAATTTTGGAAAATAAACGTGTCTCTGTATTTGTGTTAGTAGCAGTAGTAGTTGCTCTTGAACATGACACTCCCCTTCATCATTTGAATCTAGGTTGGGAAATCCATTTGTCTCTCGTCTGAATTTCTGCAAGTTCATATCTTGAGTCGTCCTAGAGTCAATGCTACCAAGACCATTGTCGTGTCATTCATATGTTCAAGAGAATTCCAAACAAGCCCACTATCGAGTCAACCATTTGTAGTTGTCAATTCCTACCATGTCGGCCTTCCTTGTGTCAGTTTCAAATCATTTTCATACTTTGACCTACCCTAAATATGTTACTTATTTCATGTCACTAATGGGGGATACATCAAGGCCCTCCTGTGACGAGTCTTTTCCTGTTGAATTCAACTCATCATCCAAGAACAAGACTTAGAAATCATTTAGTACCTTAGAGCCTGTATGCCTCAATGGCAGGGTTCTTCGCTTTCGATAGTGGATTCACGTCATTGGTCCCTGATCAAGAGATTTCATCGAGTGTTGGACTTTAGCTCATTTATTCACATTCTATGGATTGTACTGATATACCTTGGGAGAGTCATTGAAATCAATGGTGATTTACCTCACACTTGTTAACGATTTTCATCAATGGCTAGTAATCAAGTGGTTTCTACCATGTTCGACTTCATCACCTGTAATCACATGGCTAGATTCATACTTACGAATGATGGGATTGAAGACCCTGGATCTCATTATTTTGATCCAGGTTGCGATGGAGTATTTATTATTTGTATTGACACATAGATCCACTTTGTATATCTCGTGGCTATGTCAGAATTTCAAGTTTATTAACACATAGATCCACAGTGTATTCCTGGTGGCTATGTAGAATCTTGGTGACATGGATCCACGGTTTATAATTTGTGGCCATGATTGACATTTATGATTTAAATCACTTATAGTTTGAGCATGGGAACGCCTACCTTAGAAATGGTATAATATTGTGCAGATTCTTGATTTTTTGCAGGTTCCCGATTGGTGCGCTCCTTGTTATTGACGCACACACGCATTTTACAAAGTATTTCGGATGTCATGAGTTCCAACCTCATACTTTGGGGGGAATTCTGTTACACATTATTTTGTTCACCCTGATGATGTTTCCACAAGCATGTGTTCAGGCTCTCAAAATGATATTTTGCATGAGAAAAGTAAATGGTTTACTCCTCTCCAAAACTTGTTTTTGGAAGGACATCCAGGCTGCATGTAGTACACAGTGCGAAAATTCCTGATTTCCACAGGCTGCATTGAACCTGGCTCGTGGGGTTTCCACAAGATTCTATATAGGCAAGGTGTAGCGACGTTTGAAATCTAAAGAAATGAAGAAGTTCACGAAGGTTCTAGAAGGGAATATTCTAGAATAGGAGGTGGCATACATATGGTTGGGATCCTACTGGCTTCTCTGATTTGGTGGGATCATCCTAATTTCTTTAACCACTTCTCCTTCTCCTATATAATGATGGATTTCTCATGGAAAAGGTTAAGCAAGATTAAGCAAGGAATTAATGAAGGAATAGGCTGAAGACTCTGTGAAGAATCCTTTTTCAATTGATGCTTGAGGTCTCTATTTTTCCATCATATTCATGCAAATTACAGAGCAAGTGTGTGTGTGTTGGAGCAAAGGGCCACTGAAAGGGAACTTGTGACATCAAGGCGGTTTGGTTGTATCTTTCACTTTTACTTAATATAATACGGTGACATGTTTCTTTCCCATAAAATCATTCTTATTTTATTACATGACTCCTTGATTACATGTTTAAGTTTTCATTGAATATATTATTGTTGTTTTCACTTTGGTTGGTTTGTGTCATTGCATATCTAATTTCACAAGAGCACAGGAGAGAAGCAGGGACAACAAAGATATAAGGAAGTGATATTCAAAGGTATTTCACCCATCTCTTCTTTGATAGTAAATTCAATGATTATAGCTTAGGGAAAGCTCCATGTCCCGTCCTATTTTGTTCTAGATCCAAGTGGATCTAGGGATATTAGTTCATGTCTGCATTTACCAATTTATCCAATAACAACATAACTATTACAATATGGAAAAACTTTGACCACATCAAAATCCTGTCAGTTATGATTTTGTCTAAATAAGGTATGACGATTATATTGTGGAACAACTTTGACCATGTGAAAATCTTGTCAGTTACAATTTTGTCTAAATAAAGTATGTGGACACATGAATTTTACATTGTGGACAAACTTTGACTAAATAAAATGGACCAAGTCTTCCTACGACTGTGCTCTAGATTATCCAAGCATCTCCTGAAGAATGACACAATAATTTCATTATGGTATACAAATCATCCGCTGCGCAGATAGAGACAGAGAGCAAGACTCAAGTCACAAGTCTTCATCCTGTCACACTAGTCATGCAGTGTGCTTACTAAATCGCCCCATCAGACTGTAAGTGCCCTTGATGACTCATTCTGTCGCATTCTACTTCAGAATTCATCTCGTCACACTCCACCACACCATTCATTGCACTTGATCAAGGCACCCTATAGATTTCCATCTGTGCAATCTTCAACACACTCCATCATAGTTCACTCTGTCACTTGTTTCTTGCTCAAAACATCATCACTCTACGGCATAAAAATTCATTGAGTCATTCCACGATCATAGAGAAGGGAATTTGTCACATTCCACTTCACTTCTGAATCACGTTGTAAGTTATCCTCCTATTCTACACGCACTCCTGATAGAATCTATCACTTTTGTGATTTCTTTTGTGTCGTTGATCACTTCATCCTTCAATCCTTCTGCTAAAATTCTATTTTCAACCTTTCACGATTTGTTCTAGGAGTTCCATTTCATGTGGATCTGCAATGGAACAGTAGAAATTATCCTTCCATGCACTTCCTCTGCAAGCCTTCTATGCAATTCCTGTGCAAGCCTTCTGTGCACTTCCTATGCAAGCCTTCCATGCACTTCCTCTGCAAGCCTTCCACACACTTCCTCTGCAAGCCTTCCACACACTTCCTCTGCTTGTGCACCAAATTTGTGCCATACTGTTTGTGCGTACTTCAAGCCTTCCACGCACTTCCTTTTCCTGTGCGCCATGTTGACATCAATGACAGCATACAATCAACAACCTGACCCATAATTACCACCAATTAACCCCTAATTACCTATAAATACCCCAAATTACCAAATATGTAGCTCCTAATTAACCAAATATTACCCATAATTGATCCCTAATTAACCTGTAATTACATCAGATTCCCCCAAGCCCGTGCACCGAATTTGTGCCATACTGTTTGTGCGTACTTCAAGCCTTCCACACACTTCCTCTTCCTGTGCGCCATGTTGACATCAATGATGACATCCAATCAACAACCTAACCCATAATTACCACCAATTAACCCCTAATTACCTATAAATACCCCAAATTACCAAAGATGTTGCTCCTAATTAACCAAAGATTACCCATAATTGATCCCTAATTAACCTGTAATTACATCAAATTCCCCCAAGCCCCCCCAATTAACCCCATGCTACCCTTAATTAACCCCAAATTACCCTTATTTACCATCAATTATGATGAAGTACCCCTAACTACCCCCTAATTACTACTAAATTACCACCAATTAAGCACAATTTACCCTCTATTACCCCTAATTGCCCTTATTTACCCCGAATCAACCATCGATCACCCCTAATTACCCTTATTTACCCTGAATCAACCATCGATCACCCCTAATTACCCTTATTTACCCTGAATCAACCATCGATCACCCCTAATTGACTCTTAATTAACCTTTAATTACCATGAAATACCACAAATTACCCCAAATTGACCCCTAATAAAACTTAATTACCACCAATAATTAACCCCTAATTTCTCACTTTCAACCAATCATTTCTCAATAATGACTCCACTCTTCTTCAAATAAATATTAGTCCATATTAGTCAACTATGGTAATACAAATACTATGTGAGGTCTTATGTCCTTAGGGCCTAACATTATATCGTATTTGAGCTAAGTTATGCTCATAGGGCCCAAATTAGTTACTACATATATAGTGTTATGGTACACACATGAATCTATTATGATCCATATATATGAGGCATATTATGATCCTAAGGCCCAAGTTAAATAATATGGTGCTAGGGCACATGATATGTGGTCTTAATTTCCAATATTGTGATTCTAGGGATCTAATGTACAATCACAAGGAGGCTCACTTACGGTCTTGGGACCCTAGGCCTCACTTTGAGATTGAATATGACAAGTAATATAGAGAGGATCTTTTCACTTCACATGAAATAATTCATAGGCTATCCCTAAAGGTTGTTGTTGTATTGAAAAAACTTAGACAAGAAATCAAATATGGTAGGTGATCTTCAACCCATACTTCTAAATGTAGAGGATGTAGAGGATGGATTCTTACACATGTAACTTGCCCTTATAGATATAACTTCTATTATGTATAAAGAACAACATGAGATAAAAAAACTATAGGAAGTGATAAGTTGTGAAGGGTGGGAAAGCACCCCCATTATGGTCAATCATGTTATTCATACTAATTTTAAGAAGAAAAGGTTGATGCATAAAGATTAATTTGGAAAGAGTTTAGGTTAATGCATAAAGATTAATTTGGAAAGAGTTTAGGTTAATGCATAAAGATTAATTTGGAAAGAGTTTAGGTTAATGCATACAAAACCCAACCCTTGAGAAAAAAATATTTCTCACTTTTAATCAATCTCTTTCTCAATGAGGACCCCACTCTTCTTCAAATAAAGGATTGTATATTAGTCCATATTAGTCAATTATGGTCATAAAAATTCAATGTAAGGCCATATGTCCTTATGGACCAATATTATCTTGTGTTTGAGTTAAATTATTCTCATATGAACCATATTAATTACTACATATATAATGTTATGGTACATATATGACCCTAATATGACTCAAATATATGAGCCATATTATGATCCTAAGACCCAAATTAGATAACTATGGTGCTAGGGCACATATATGGTCCTAATTTCCAAAATTGTGCTTCGAGGGATCTAATTGTTGGCCCTTGACCAAGATTTGAGAGATTCTTGGTCATGTTGACCTATTTTGGACTTTGATAGCCTGTCGAAGGAGGAGCGCAAGACGAAGCAGATATCGTAGGATCTCGGCCCCTTTTTGGGTCCTTTTTGGGATGTGGGAATATGTAATGGGAATGGGATGTCGACCCATGGGTTTACCCATGTTTAGGCCTATTTTGTAATATATAAATAGATGCTTAGGCTAGATAGAAGTAGTGGTGCATCTATGTGATGTTAGTATGCAAATAGGCTAAGTGCCAAGATTTGGATCTGTGATATCAGGACTTGTAAGGTTTTGTGCATACTGTGTGGAACTTGCATAGTTAAGTGCAAGTCATTGTAACAAGACCGTGGAAGGCTTAGTGCTGGAACACAAGGAAGAAGGATCTAGCGAGCTGCGCAAATCTTCTGTCCTGTGTAGAGTAAGGGTTTTGAGGCTCTGTGCTTATAACCAATTGACTGAAGACAATAAAGAAGAAGAGTTGGTGGATGTAGCCCCAGGGTGGGGGTGAACCACGTAAATACTATGTTGTTATGCTTTGTGCTTGTCTTAATATGTTTATGACTCTCTAGCTAAGTGCTTTGATATGGATAGATAGATCTGCTTATGCTTTGTGCTATGAATGTTAGATCCGACTTCTATGAATGTTCTTAGTGCTTCCTTCTGCTAGATTTGATCCATCTATTTGTGCTAAGTGCTTAATTACATTAGATTAATGTGAATGATGTGATGCTATGTTCTATTTGCGCAGTAGTTATTGGTTGAATATTGATGAAATATTGATGCGAAGTGCTATGTTAAGTATTATAATCACAGATTTGTGTCCCAGCTAAGGTTGAAGACACTTGAGTCCTGCAACCACCCCTGCCTCTACCTCGGGTGAAACTTCATTTGCTTCAAAGGTGTTGCCGAAAGGGCCGATAGTTAGGGTTTTGTTGGTGCGCTGTTGTAGCGTTGAAGCCTGGGTTTACCTCTGTGCCAACACTAATGTACAATCATAGGGCTCTTATGTATGGTATTGGGACCCTAGGCCCCACTTGAGTTCTAATATCATAAGTAATATAGAGAGGATATTATCACTTTACATGACATAATTCATAGGCCATCTCTAAAGGTTGTTGTTGTATTGACAAACCTTAGACAAAAAATCAAAGATTCTAGAGGATATTCAATCCATACTCCTAAAACTAGATGATATAATCTTAGAACTATAACTTGTACTTCGGGTTTGTGGTCTTCCCCAACCAATCAACCCCTTGGAAGCTAGGAACCAATTTCTGCACAAGACACCGAAGCTCATAAATATTAATTTGGAAAGAGTTTAGGTTAATGGATACAACACCTAATCCCTTGAGCAAAAACATTTTTCACTTTCAACCAATCTCTTTCTCAATGAGGATAAAAGTGGGTCTCAAAACAAAACAAATATACTATCAAAATCAACTTTACAAGAAACAATCACATTTTAGAGGCTAACATCATCCCCAATGGTTGTGTTGACATTGCTTGAATTAAAAATGTTTATTTGTCACATTCTAAATGGTGGATGATAACTCATAGTTAACCTTGATAGTGTTGCAAGTAAAGTACTCATAATGAGAAAAATACTAAAAAATTAAACTTGAATACAATATAAATATATTCATAAAATAAAGTACTTTTAAAGTAAAATACTTTCGAATATATAAAAAGTAAAATACCAATAAAAAAACAAAAAAACAAATACATACTCATATTATTCACAATTTACTTTGCAAATTAAATAGAAAAAACTTTATTCTCTAAATTAAATAAAAAATTATAATTCATTACATAGAGTACATATATCCAATGTAATATAAGTAAACTAATGTGAAAACCCACATATATTTATTTTAATATATACAATACATGATATAGCCATGTACTCCATATATTAGTTTAACTAATATATGGGTACTCCATTTATTAGTTAAACTAATATACATGTACTCCATATACTAATTTAACTAATATATGGAATATACAGAACCATGTATTCCATATATTAGTTAAATTAATATATGGATATTCACATATTAATTTAATTAATTTATTTTATATATTAATTTAACTAATGTATAAAGTATATGGTTATGTATAGAGTATGTTGATTATATTAATTAAATTAATATATGGGTATTCATATATTAGTTAGATGTATTTCATAAGTTAATTAAATTATATTTATATATTAATTTAACTAATATATTAAATACGTGGAACACTTCATATATTAGTTTAATTAATATATGAACAAATGGTTTATACCTGGTTTTTATGTATCTATATATTAATTTGACTTTGTGAATATAATCCATGTTATTAATTATATATTATTTTTTAATTAGTCACATTTTATATTCTCCTAATTTAAAAAACAAATGTGTGATCCATCACATGGGTTATATTCAAAAAAATATTACATTGTTATTTATTATATGAGAATTAATTTATAAGTACTACATTTCTTATTAAAAATAATTCATATATTCAAAAATAGTACATCACATGGGTTATATTCAAAAAAATATTACATTATTATTATTTATTATATGAGAATTAATTTATGAGTACTACATTTCTTATTAAAAGTAATTTATATATTAAAAAATAGTACTACATTTTTAAAAATATTTCCTATTCTAAAACATATTTTTATTTTTAGTCATATCGATGATTTTATTATTATTATTAATTTTATTTCCATACATATCTTTAATTCAACTTAACCATAATTACATAGATTGTAGTTCAAGAGGTGAGTTGTAAATGTACTTTCCCCATAAAATGACTAACTCATAATTTTTTATTATATCTCTTAGGATGCCCATTTTAAACCTCAAAATTCCTCTAATATTAAGAAAGCATGAACCTAAGTGGTGGCTACTAGGAATGAGAACAAGTGGGTGGTTATCTACAACTTATGAGAAAATAATATTTATGGCTTACTTTGAGTTCAATACATCCACCATCCACTCAATGATATGAAAGGATGGTTGTTTAGCTCATGATGGTATACATTCATCACTTTCTATGCTTACCTCTAATGAACAATCCAAATGCATTTGGCTCCTTGTTCAAATGGGACCCCCCCGTACCTCATGAAACCATGTATGATGACGATGAAGAATATGATGATGATGACAAGGATGATGATGATGATGATGATAACAATGCCAATGATGATGTTGATGATAATGATGAGGAAGAGTTGTTGGAGAATTAGAGGATTAGGTAGATCAAAGAGATAATATTCCAAGATAGAGGTGGTGTCTAAAGACACCATTACAACACTTAAGCATAACTAAGCATAACTCAACATACAAACTCTAGGTAAGAAACCAAAAGATTTCCATACACCACACATATACATGTTCATATATTTTTCATTTTTCATCATATTAGATCAATTTGTAGGGGCATATTATATAGAATCAAGATGTAACCAACTCCCTTGAAGTGAGGAATATGAGGTCCACATATATTGGTTAGGGTGCATAACAATCTCCTTAATTTTTTCATGGTTCTATGCACCTGTTGTTTGTTCTGTTCTAATTACTTGACTAGTCAAATGCCTTATTTGACCACTCAATCGATTCTCCTAGTCAAATGTTGACTATTGATGACTATATTTAGAAGACCCATAGGAATGTTGAACTTGAAAATCCTTTTGTTCCAACACCCCCCCATAAACACAATGCTTTGGAGATTTAGACGGTGAAATTACTTCTACACAACTCTCATAATTGCAAGTTCTTGAAGACTTAACATAGCTTGAAGTTTTACAAACTTAGCTTCTGAGGGAGGCTTCATAAGGATATCGACAATATGATCACTTTCCTTGCAATAAAGGAGATTTGGAACATTTTTCTATACTAATTGTCTAAAATAATGAACATGAATCCCCACATGATTCACTTTACATTGTGTAATATGATTTTCTACAACCTATATCACATTTTGCTTATCATAATATGCTTCAGTAGAAGTATGGATTGGAAATCCAAGTTCACCCATGAGCTATCAAATCCACACAAATTCTATACCAACATGCATGAGACCATGATATTAAACTTCCGTGGTTGATAAAGAAACCACTTGATACATTTTACAAGACTAGACAATAGGTTTGGAGCCAAGTTGAAACACATACCTAAATGTCGACTTCCGAACTTCGGTAAAAGATTCAACACATATTTAGGTTGAGAAATAAATATACCATCACCCATATGTAATACATGGATGCCCCAAAATAAATGCAATAAACCAATGCTATTTATTTCAAATGTATCTTCTAGTTGTTTCTTTAAACTCAATATTACATTTATATTTCTTCCAGTAAGGACTAAGTCATCCACATACAATGAAAAAATTATTATTTCATTTTTGATATGTAATGCATAAATACTGTGATATGATTCATATATTTGAAACAAAGATCAATATTCTCATACCATGCCCCCGGGGCTTGTTTCAAATCATATAAAGATTCCTTTAGCTGGCACACAAGATTTCCATCCTTCTCAAAACTAGGGGTTTTATTAATATAGATTTCGTTAGTGAGATCACCATGAAGAAAAATTGTTGTGGAATCCATATGATGTACCTTCCATGCAAATTGTTGGCCCTTGACCAAGTTTTGAGGATCCTTGGTCAGGTTTGATCTACTTTTGGTACTTCGACAGATTGTCGAAGGCGGAGCACAAGTCGAAGCGAAGATCACGGGATCTCAGCCCCTTTTTAGGGATTTTTGGGTTTTGGGTTTATGTAACGGGTATGGGGATGTCAGACCCTTTTTAGGGATTTTTGGGTTTTGGGTTTATGTAATGAGTATGGGGATGTCGGCCCATGGGTTTACCCATGTTTAGGCCCAATTTTGTAATGTATAAATAGATGTCTAGGTGATGTAGGAAGGAGCTCGATACCTTGCTAAGTGCTAGGGAAAGGGAGACATCTATGTGATGCTACGTGCTAAGTGCAAGTGGTAATTGTAATTGCTGTGTGCATACTGTGTAAGACTTGCAGAGCTAAGTGCAAGTGATCGTAAGAGATTGTGGAAGGATTTGTTTTGTAAATCAGAGAAGGAGGATCTAGCGAAGTGCGTAGATTTCCTGTCCTATGCAGAGTAATATCTTAAGGCTCTATGCATGTAGCCGATTGACCAAAGATAATAAAAGAGAATAAGAGTTGGTGGACGTAGCCCTAGGGTGGGGGTGAACCACATATATCCTGTGTTTCTATGCTTTGTGCGATGTATTGATGTGTTTATGTGTTTAATTGCTCAAGTGATTTAATATAGATGAATGATAGATAGATTTGTTAATGATTTGTTCTTAATAATATGGATGAATTCTAGATCTAACCTATGTGAATGTGCTTAGTGCTTGAATATGCTAGATTTGGGTGAAAACTATGGTGCTATGTAATTAGGGTTTTATCTGCGAAGTAGATACTGGCTAAATACTAATGAACTGTAACTGCTAAGTGCTTTGTTAAGGTGTTGTAATCACAGATCTGTGTCCCAGCTAAGGTTGCAAACACTGGAGTCCTGCAACCACCCCTGCCTCTACCTTGAGTGAGACTTCATATTCTTTGTAGGTGTTGCCGAAAGGACCGATAGTTAGTGTTTTGTTGGTGCACTGTTGTAGCGTTGAACCCCGGGTCTTCCCCTATGCCAACACAAACTGAGTAGCAAGTGAAAGAATCAATCGAACAAAGTTCATTTTTGCAACTGGTGTAAAGGTTTTAGTGTAGTTCATGTATTATTGCTGAGAAAATCCCTTAGCCACCAGATGAGCCTTGTGTCTTTCAACAACACCTTCATATGTGAATTTGGTCTTGTAGACCCATTTCCATTTTACCACATTCTTTCCTTGAGGTTGAGGAACTAAATCTCATGTTTCAATATTCATTAAGGAATGATACTCATCAACCATAACATTCTCCCATTTAGGTTTCCCATGTGCATCTTCATATATATCTAAATCACATGTCTCTAGCAAACACATGATTAGAGTGACATTTCCATGCCACTTTTGAATTCTAGTTTTTCTTGAGTCATTGATGTTTCTTGCATCAACTCCAACAAATTCAGTTTCCTTGGCATCCCATCTGGGAAGACAAATCTCTAATTGTTGAAGGAGTTCTTTTACCAAGGTCATCATTTCTGGATTGAATAGAGGTCCCAAGGGTTGTAGTCCAATAAACCAAAATAATATTTCACCATATTGATAACTCAGGCGTTCTCATAAAAGACAACATCTCTTTTGCAGATAATCTCTTGTTTGACACAGTCAAACACTCTATAGGCATTAAAAAATATTTAGACTATCCCACCATGATACATGAATGAATCTCCACATCTAGTTTCTTCCTTTCATCGTCTAGAATATGATCCCATGAGATGCATCCAAATGTTCTGAGGTGTTTGAATTAGGGTTTTCTTTCGCTCCATTTTTCGATTAGAGTCACATCCCATACAACCTTAGTTAGAATCAAATTTAACAAATAGTTTGAGTAGTAAACAACTTCTACCCAAAACTTGGTCGATAGACCTTTATATCGAAGTAGGAAACACAACATTTTGACCAAATTCCTATTCTTCCTTTTAGTAACACCATTCTACTAGGGTGTGTAAGGTACAAATCTCTACCAAGAGATATTATTCTAGGACAAGTACCTTTCAAATTATTTTCTCACATATTATTTGTTCAATAAACATGGCATATCCACACATGTCAAACATATTAAGGAAACCAATCACACAAACAAATTAAGGATTAGTACACCACTGTATTACATCATTAAAACACTAAAAAAGGAAAGCAATCAACAACCCTAATCACTGCAAAAATTTGAGGAAATATATTTAATGAAAAATTAAAATATTTTAGATATGAGTTTCTCATAATTGATCATCAACATATGACCCTCCATGCTATTTAAATAGAGATAGTGGATCAATTGAGTGTTAAGCAATGGATCGATAACCATTAGTATCGATGATAAGATGAATTGTCAGATTAGTTTATGTTTAGAACATAAATGTGATTGTTGTATTAGATAGTTACAAATGCACACTGAAGAAACACACAAAATAAACACACTTTACCTAAAGACTCATTAGACCAAGTTGATCTTAAATAATTCCCAAGTGTATAAATATCTTAACATCCACCCTTAAGAACACATTGGGATATACTTAAAGAATTTACAAAGGTCACACAATAGGAAAATGAATGAGGCATTAGATACTATCCCCCCTTAGTGATGAATTTGTAAACTCCTAACTTAGATTGAATTTTGAAAAAAAATGATTTTGTAATGGACTTTGTGAAAATGTATATAACTTGATCATCTATATATAAATAAAACACTTTGAAAATGTGATACCCAAGAAGCCTTTTGAAGTGCATGTGTAGCTCAATGTGTTTTTATGCTGATATTGAGCTAAATCTTTGGCAAGATGAATGCCACTATGATTATCATACTAGAGTGTGGTCGAATGTTGCTGTTGAAATCCAAAATTTAAAGTCAAAGCCACAAGGATTCTTGAGTTGCACTATTCGTTGTTGGATTTTTGTTCCCATTGAATAAAGATCAAGGGCACATTACTTATTACAAGCCCAAATGATAGGTCCAAAACAAAGACTAAACACATAAATTGCAGTAGACTTGTGATCATCAAGGTCACCAAAAAAATTAGAATCAGTGAAACCAACTAACAAAGGTCCAGAACGAAGAATAAATACATAAGCTGCAATAGACTTGTGATCATTAGGGTTACCAAACCAATTAGAATCAATGAACCCAACTAACAAAGGCCTGAAACCAAGACTAAATACATAAGTTGCAATAGACTTGTGATCATCAAGGTCACCAAACCAATTAGAATCAATGAAACCAACTAAAAAAGGATTCCTTATTGAACTATATTGTATCCCAAACTGAATTGTACCCTAGATATATCAAAGTATCCTTTTTTCTTTTTCTTTTTCCAATGGGATCTCATGGGGTGTTTGAATATACCCAACCAACAAGACCAAAAACAAAGGGAATATCGAGAGGGGTATGAGATAAATACAAAAGGATACCAACTAACTAATGATAAAAAGTGGCATCTACTTTGGGTGTAGTACACGTGGTAGCAAGTTTGACTCCAATTTGGAAGGTAGATGGTGTTGGTTTACGATATTTTGTGTAAAATAAAGGAAGAAGCTAACATGCATACTTAGATTGGGAAATGGATATTCCTTCCTTGGTTTGCAAGACTTGGAGGCCAAGAAAATGATGAAAATATTCTAAGTCTCTAAAACTTGATCCAAAAGAGAGTCGACTCACTGGAACCGTGGACATGTGTAATTCTGATCTAAAGGATCACTGAAAATATCACTAACTACTTGTGTTGTATGGACCCATCTAGGAAGTTGTGGTACTGATGCAGGTTCATGTTCAATGTGTAACACCCCAAACCTTGGCATAAACATTTGTTTAGCTAAAACATTATTAAAGATAAACTTTGAAATTTATATGTGTATATTTTTTTTCTTCTTTCCCTATTTAAAACTAGTCATGGATAATTAAATATCTACAATGATAACTAATTATTTACCACACATAATTAACTCAAATTTCAAGCACCTACATCTATATTAAAACCACAATCATTAATTACTTTAATGTAGTGCTTACGTCACACAATTCTAATTATCAAGAACTTCCATAGTCCGACGCCGAACTACATGAACTATCTCAGGACGTTTTAATGGGTCAATAGGTAATCATCTACCTTATATTAGATACACAACTCGTGTCCATTGTTAGACCAAGGGCGCAGGGCGAAAAATGAACACATCCCCATATTAAGGATAACATTTAAATAACATAAACTCAATTAATTTATTCTACCCTTAGTTATCATCTATTATTTATAGAATGTGTAAAGTAACTAGATAAAGTAACTATAATCTAACTCATCATTAAATATCAAAAAATATTTAAGAGGACCTATATAAATTTTTAATATCAATACCATTTACTTAATAAATGTTTTTACATAGCATCAATGACATTAACTTGAAGCTATATGCATATTCTAACTATCAAGTAACACAATGAAATCATTAATGATAATACAACAGTAATTCCATTAATGCAACCATCTATACAAACTTAAGGAAATCCTCACTTATTAATTTTAATATTTATCCGCGTTTTAAGTAATTTTGACAGTTATTATCAATTAGACAATACTCTCAAAAAAATATTATAAAGCGATTTATTCCATAACAATACAAAAGACCTACATCCATTGTTTTCTATTCTGTTTTATATTAGAGGAAGGAAATTGGTTCTACATTTAAAATTTTGATTTTAATAACGGAGTTAGGAACTCCCTCCTTGTTTAATAATAATCTACACAAGCATTGCCTTAGAGATGAATACTGGTCGATCCATTATATTAATCTATAAAAATATCAATAAACTTAAGGATGGTTTAAATTCTAACTCCAGTGGCGACTAAATACTCCACGTCAACCTAGTCTTGAGTAGACTCGAACTCAAGATACAAGTCGACATTTCACTCAGCGCCAATGCGTATTTAACCAAGTCTTTTTCTTTCTTTTTAAAAATTTAGATGTTTCCATGAATCTCACTAGAATTTCATCTTTACCTCCAATTTTTGATGCAACCCCCTACCCTTCTAGGGTTTTGTGACCTCCCGGTCTAGGATATTTCTAATTGCAGAGTCGAATCGACTCCTCGAGTTCCTCTTTGAACCCAAATAAAATATATAAAGGTCCTTTTTTCATTCTGTGTGCAGGTCTGTCAGACCCGCGGGCTAATTACCGCGTGCTCCCAAAACACTAGTTTAGGCGTAAGCCCCTCCTTCATACGACCCTTGGTCATGTCCTTGTGCTAATGAACGATTGCGGACGCGACAAGAGTGGTTTCAAACCAACCCGCTTTTCACCCCTCAATCCTTCTCGTGTTGCCATAGGAATAGGGTCATCACCTCCTACAACCATGCATGGAGAAAAAATATTGGCAAAGGTTTGGGTCCTAAATTTTTTTTCATCCACAAGGAATCATTTTTCTCTATGTTGTCTTCATTAGTATGTTGTGTTAGCTCATTTAATTCTTGTATGGTTTCTTATGCTTTAGTGTTATTCAAATTTCTCTTTTTCAATTATTCTTTAATTTTCCTTTACTCAGAGTTTTTCTTAGGTTTTTTCCTTGTTAATTCCTCAACCTTTGCATCATATTTGGATTTCTTCTTCACTTTTCCCTTCTTTGCTACCAATTCAACTCTAGATTTAGCATCTACTTCCTTTTTCTTTCTCAATTCTCCTTTCTTGGAAAAATCATTTTGTGCTTCTCCTCTTCTTTTGGCACCAAATTCTACTTTGGCCTTCTCTAATGCCTTTGATATTCTCTTTTCTTGTTCTTGTATTTTTTCTTGAAGAGCTTGCCTCTCAAATACAACCCTTGCATCTCCTTCCTTCTTCTTTCTTTTTTCCCCCTAGCAATCAGTTACAAATTATTCAAATCCTCTACATAATTGAATACTCTCCTTTGAGGTCTCTCAACCCCATTCTCTTGATTCTAGTAAGGGAAATAAGTCCTCATCTCCAATCTATGTTTTGCAAAAATCCCTAGGGGATCATGAATTTGAGTTCTTTCTAAATTAAAATGATATTCCCCAATGATTTATCCTTACATCATGGCCTAATTGGAATATGTTACCTTGTACATGCCTATATGCAATGGATAAGCTAGGCACAACTTGTTTTGGTGTTTGATCAAGAAGGCATTGAAACCATGTAGAGTTGTTTGATACTTGATTTCTTGAATGGTCAAACTATTTGGTACATAGGTTGGAAGTGTATGAGGTGCTTTTATGACACCATAAATCCTGATATAGGTAGAGTGTTCATCCAAGTACCAATCTCTAATGTTTTTCAACACCTCTATAGCTCTGGATATGTTCCTTGGAAAGGTTTAAAAAAAATGAGTTCATATAATGGTGCCAGGAAATTGTTGGGTATGTGTTATATTCTTTGCATGAGTAGTAGTGTTTGCATTGCATTGGGTGCGTAGGGCGGTGAAATATCCCATGCGGTGGTAGTGCCCCCAAGATTTATTTCCTTGGGAAATGTGTCGCATTTTTGCCTCATTTTTCATGTTGCCTCGATTTTCATGTCCATTGTTGGGCGGTTTTTTGGCACATGGTTTTTTGACGATGGTTTTCTATTTTTGGTTAAGGAATTAAGGTTGTTGACTAATTCAGGTCATTGGGTTAGGGTTTTGGATGCTGCTGGCTCCTATATGTATATTGTATTGTAAACAATATATCACTATGAATGAATATAGAATATGCTGGTTTTACCAGTTTGGGTTTCCAGTGGAAAAATCTCTGTGTAATGTTTGTATTTTCCATTGTATCTTTTCTGTTCTTTTACTAAAAATATGTTTGCAATAAATATTGTACAAGGTTAAAATCTACATAAATCATCACAGATAAGCACATACTTAAATTGGTACCTATTTTTCCATAAATATCTATAATAAACATAAATATGAGGTTTATATAGAGACCGATACCATCCTAACCCCATGAATTTGTTAGAATCATAGACCACATCTAACAGGTAAAAGGACATGTAAATTTTTGTGGCTCCTAAATAAGCATCCAATTGGGGTTTGCCAATGGATTTTGCAAGCGAGTGAGAAAGGATAGAAACCAAGTTGAAAATATACTTCCTTCAATGATTTTATACATAATTGGTACCCATCCTATTTTTGCATGAGTTGAATCCTTTTCACCAAAGTATTTGTTGACCAATCAGGCTACCCATGTGTATCATGACCTGAGGTGTATGGTGGGAAAATGTTTGTTACTTAAGGCTTTAAAATGTATCGCTTATTTATACCAATCAACTAGGATGTTATAGTAGTTGTGTTCACACATACAAACTTTCAACCATTCATTGGTGAAATTAATTTCAACATTTGATAATTTATATTAGGATTTAAAATTAGCCGATGTGAATAATACAACACACCTTCCCCAATCAATCAAAATTCTCCCCGTGTTCAACTTTGTATGTTGAATCATGTACTTGGATATTTTTGCACAAGGCATCACTAGATATCTGGTTGTTGCATGGTCTATTAAGGATTCCTTTAAACTTTGTGCTATAGAGAGATCATCTTCTTTCCTTTCATCTAAGTCCTCATCATCCCTGAGCCCTTCCCCATATTTGATTAGATGAAATAATTTGTTCTATTTGTGGGCTCCATCAAAACCAATAATGTGTGAGGTGTCTGCATAAGTGGGGAATTTATCATCTTAGACTTCCATGATTGGTTGCTTTCCTTTGGTATACTTATTTCCCCTTTTAACTGATGATTCTGTAGTTGTGCAAGTCTATTCGCTTGCTGGTGTTGTCTCCTCAGTAACCTAAAAAAAAATAAATTTGATTCTTTGGTTGAATTACAATCAATCTCTCCTGTTCACCTTCATTTCTCCTATCATACCCCTTAGAAGCAGCATGGAAATTATTGCAGGTTAGCGCAACACATAATTAGGGCATGCAAGATTTATCTCAAAAGTCAAATTTAAAAAAAAAATAGCTAACTTTTAGAAATTTGAATTGGAAACCAACTTTAAGGATGGTGATGTTTATCTTGACTTGGTGGGCATGCCATTGTAGAAGAGTTATTCTCTTTTTTAGTTGGTATTTATAATTCAAAGCCATATTTCTCAATAATCAATTAACAAAGAAATTGGGGGCTTATGCAAATATGTAACTACATTCAAACTAAAGAAAGTTCAAATGTGCATATATGTTAATGTTGGATAAAACAATGTGTTGAGGCCTCAACAAGTTCTCCAAGCCCGCTGCTTGGGGCCCCTCCTAAACTTTTTTCAACTCATTTATTTTGATCATTGTCCCCATTAGCTAGGTTCTCTTGATTTTTGACTGTTGAAAATTTGTGGGTTGAAGGATGACTTGTGACTGATTTCCTGTTGTATTAATTTACAATTGAGTGCGGTAATAGTCTTATCAAGTTTGTTTCTATCGCACACGATCTTTATTTTGTTTGTCATATCCACATGTGTTTTGTGCCTCTTGGTTATTTGACTAAACCTAACCATGAAACTTCCATATACTATTAACCAGGTTGATTACAACATCCACAAGACATAGGTTGAATCTGAATTGCTTCTCAAAAAAGAATTGTTACTCCTACCAAATACTCAATACCAAGTGCTCCAAACATCAGTTGGCTATTTTCACAGGATAATATCTCTCAAATACTAATGAATGACCTTATTTTCAAGGGACATATTGAAATCCTATATAAAATAGATGTCAAAGTAATTGGTAGAATTGAATTCGGGGAAAGAAGTGTTAACAATGGGGCCTGGACTTTTATTAAAAAAATGCTTTTGCTCATAATTTTAGGTACTGGAAAAAATGAAATTTTCAGCTCCGAAGCAAGCCTACTATAGGTTTTGCAGGATTATGAATCCAATGCCATTGCTGGAATCATAATTCGAGCCCCAAAAGTACCAAAACATTCACCAAGTATTTCCCGTCAAATGAACCTCATCAATCATGAAGATGCTAAAAACTTTGAAGGGAGTTGTAAGTCCCCTCATTGGAACCTCTACCTATTCTTTCTACATTGCAAAAAATGGCATCTCAAATGGACATCGTATGGGAAAGTTATGGATTTTCTAAGTTAGATTGAGTTGTGTCAAAACCTACCTCGGCTTATCGGACCAAAAATATAAATAATAAAT
>JZKD02S0169136.1:669517-688978 GCA_000966675.3 Picea glauca | reverse complement strand
TGGTCCTACATGATTATGTTCTACACTATCAAGCTCATTCAACAAGAAATAAAATGCAAGACTTAAATATCAATACTAAAGTTAAGAAACATAAATCAAGTGACAGGAAAGAAGACTTATGCTAATCACACAACTTGAATCAACACTAAAGTAAACAATGCCTTGTTGAATTGGAAATTTAACTTATTGCACCCAACATAATTCAAATGCTAATCTAGAGAAATAAATTAAATGAAATCTAGAAATTGCAGGAAATATCAAATCTGGAAAATACGGTAGCCAACAAATTACTTGAAGAAAATGAAATTTTCTTTAAGGAACATAAATTGAAATTCAAAGAAACAAGCACACAACTAAACTAGTTTCGATGTTCAAGGCATCACCTCGTCCAGGGCAGTGGGCCCACCTACCAAAGAGTCAGTTCTTTCTTGAAAATAATTCAAATCAAATTACTAATAATAGATGCAAAAATCAATGGACATCTTCCTTCATTAAAATATATGAGAGAAATAATTACACCAGAATAAAGTTCTTAGCTTTGCCTCAATTTCAATAATTTTCCATCAATCCCATAATTCTCTCCCCTCTCCCTCTAATCTGTTTTCATTTAAATACATAGAGGGGAAATGGAAATTACAACTAAATGGATTAAAAAATGATTTCCTATTGCAATTTTGGATTGATTACATAATCTGAATAAACAATATCAAATCTGGAAGATCTCTCCATTATCAATCAACTGAAACAAGTCGAATCTGGCTTTGCAATTGGAAGAATTTAGAAAACGACCACAACAACAAATATGAGAAAATAATCTTCAAAGAACCTTCTGCTTCTCTCAATCCAGATCAAATTTTGGAAAAATTGCACAATGGAAGCCGAATTGGTCTGTTCTGCACAAAACCCATTTCTCGGATTTTCAAGATTCTTTTTCAGTTGCCCAAAACATACAATGAAAAACTGTCACTTCTTATTCCAGTGGATTTATGAGTTGGAATATTTGATTATAAATTGAAAATCAATTTTGCAATCTGGAAGAGATCTTGGAGGCTAAAAGCATGAGTGATTTTATAAAAAAATCATTAATAAACCATTATCAACAAAATCATGCATAATAATCTTCATTTTATTAAAAATAAAGGAGAACAAATATTATTTACCCACAAGAGCATAAATAATTATAAAATGGAATTATATGAAAAATTATGATAAATGACGTGATAAAGAATGGTAGAAATGGATGAAATATGTGTCAATAACTGGTAAAAATAATGATAGTTTAGTGGCCCAACATCTCCCCCAAACTGAACTTGTTGCATGTCTTCATGCAACCCAATGCCTCTATATTAACCAAGTTGTGATTCAATAACCAATATGTTTACTCCAACTCATGATAAAAAAAAGAACACTTCTTCCCCCAAAACAATAGTTATTCAATTCTAATGATGTTGGTGAAGTTGTAACAATTTTCACATTGACTTTCAATCATATGTATATGAAGTTGTACAAAAATATGATATAAGTAACAACAAACTTTTCCTAAAAATCAGATCCTGTTGAAATTTTGCAAGCAAATTTCAACGATATTAATGCTTCTCGATACATAAAATCAAAGCAATCTAATGCATGGATTTTAAGATATAAAAAAAATGGTTGTAAGTGACAATGCATGATTTCTGAAATTTTACAAATTGATTTAGCTTGCTATTTTTTGGGTTTGTACATATTAATAATATATTCAAGTTGTCCGAAAATCCATTTATGCACTGTATGAAAGTGAAATTGTATGCCTTAAATGAGGAATAAATGAGAAAGCATCCATCATGCATAAAAACTCCTCCCCCAAACTAGAGAATTAACATGTCCTCATGTCCCCCCCCCCAAAAAAAAAAACTAAAATCTTCGATGTCTTTTGAAAAATGGAGAGTGGTAAAGAAATTGAAATAATGGTTTTAACATATGAGTGAATAACGCTCACTAGTTTTTCATGACATTCTCCTAAACTTTTAATAAAGTCAGAAACTTATGCTATTTTACCTCAAGTTTTACCTCCATGAAAGCGTGGAATGGCGTGGATGGATTGATATTGGTTGAAGTTGTTGTAGGATGATTTGATGCTGAAAGTGATATGGAAGGTGTAAGCCATGCAAGCTGAAAGAAAGTAATCATGAAGTGTAGCATGGTTTCCTTCTCCCAAACTGATTAGCTATCCAGCCATCAAGATTTCTATAACATATCTCATTAGTAGCCTCAATCAATAATTCATCGCCTCAATTACCTCATTATATATAAAAGTGACATCATCATGTTATGAATTCCATGTGATAATAATGGATAAAAAGGGAATATAAAAGAGGATAAAAATGACAAGAACAAAAARCATTCCCTATACCCATCAACTTTGGTTTCTATGGGCACAAAAATGGTGAGAATTAGTTATCTCAGTCTTTGCTTCTCAAGATCGATCAATTTCCTGGTGTTCATAATTAGAAATAGGCTTCTTTTTCTACCCCAAAATAATAATAGTGTTGTTAAAATATGAATAAATGGCGACTGATTGGGAAAAACAACTATCTTTAGTGAAAGATATGAATCTTTCTAGAATAAAGGAATGATAGAATAGATGATACACAATTTCAAATCTCAAATATCCTAAAAGTTTTCGCCCCTGATATGTAAAGTGAATATATAGAACACATTAATAGATATAAACCATAACCATCATTATCTAAGAACTGATTAAATATTACCCAAAGAACCATGAGTTCTAGCAAACCTTATCTATGAAACATTAAACTTTGTCGATAATTAGTTTTGAGAAAACACGGTAACCAAGTAGATCATAGTATTGAATTAACTTCTATACAATAGGCATGGCCATTGCTTACAACAGACATCCATAGCCTCGACAAGGATGCCTTTTTAGCCCATTGAGATGTTAGTGTCCCATCTATTAGAAATAAGTACAGAGTTGCAAGAGCATTTCAATTTACTTAGAAGTCTATTGAAGATCATTGTTCTGGCTTGGGAACCAGTTAATAATAATTCCATTTATGGGATCTAACAAAAGTGAACAAGGCGGCTCGTGATGAGACCTTTCATCCTTAAGTTTTCAGCTCAAGGCCATTACCCTGGCTTGGTGACCAGTGGTGGTAATGCCACTTTGTTAGGACCTATGATCATGGCAGGTCGACTCGTGATGAGACTTCCTATCCTTAATTTACTATTTATGCTTAAAATTCAACTATGTTTATTGTTAATCTAAAAAAGATTACTTAATATATGGGGTGGCATGTTGGCTCCTTAAGAGCCAGGGATGGCGTAAAAAGTTTTTTTAGTAACTATTTTCAACTTGGTTAATTTTGCTTCTCAAAAACTAAGAACCTTCAAATTACTATTGGTAAATATATTTTTCTTTACTAAGATTGATATTGAGGAACAATTCATTAGATAATGACGAAAATATTTAAATACAATTTTGTGGGAATCATCATAAATTTTACGAAATCAGGGAACAATTTAAGAAAGTTGAAAGTTGGCATGATAAAATCATCTTTGCATAATTATTCCTTAAAAATAAGATTATGTTTATAAATAAACCAAGATAAATTGACTTCTCAATCATTATGTCAAAGAGGATCTAGAACATTAAAAATATTTCTCATTCACCAAAGAGAAGAAAAAAAAGAAAAGAAAAAGACCCACGAATGTCAAAAAAATAACAATGTTTCCAAAGGGAACAACAATCATTCATTTGAAATGAACAAAAAAGGGAAAAACAATCATTCCTTTGAAATGAATAACAAAGGGAAAAACAATCGTTCCTTTGAAATGAACAAGAAAGCGAACAACAAAACTACACACCATTCTAAGCTTGTGAACATGAAGTATCAAGCATGATTGTGACAATCCCTTCCAAAAACTAGAAAGGTAACATGGAGAAGGATTAGTCATTCAACAATCATAGTCACTTTACAAAATAATGAGGAATTAATAGTGAATCATTTTTTACAATATTTACCATAAGAGTTTTTGATATTAGATCTGAGACAATCATACACTTGATAAGATTGGGGAAAAAAATGGATAGATGTAGCGCAACAACATGAAACTCAAGAACTCATTAGATCTGAGACAATCATACACTTGATAAGATTGGGGAAGAAAATGGATAGATGTAGCGCAACAACATGAAACCCAATAACTCACCCCCCCCCCCCCTTTGATGAAGGAAAAATAACCGTGACTTTGAAGGAAACAACACCTGTGACACAAAAACATAAGAGAAATAAGAAAATAAACAACATTTTATTGAAAAATAATAAATTAGTAAATAACTTAAGTTGAAACAGTTGTGATTTCAAGTGTAGCAATGTTTTTTCAAGGAACAACAATTGTGCTTGGATGAAATTCCCTTATGTTATTAAAATTTTCTTCAAGAATCACTTTTTCATAAATGAACCTTCTTTAGTCTCTCGGGACCTGTAAAAAAATGAGCGTCTACCTGTGGGAGAGCGGTCTCTAACCATATTGACCAACAATGTTTTAATCATAACTTCTTTGTATTTTATCCAATTTGAGTGATGCCAATGCCAAATGAAAGTGAATTTAGAGAAATATCTCCAATAGAAACAAGTTTTTTAAAAATTCCATGCAATGGTATATCAAAGTTACTCAAAAAAACCTACATAATAGAGTTATTTTTTATTTCCCAACTTAGACTAACAGTTGATATTTTCAGAATAAATTTTTCGTTTGATGATGGATTGAACTAATTTGAATTGGAGATGAAAGTAAATTCATGTAGATATATCCAATAGAAAAAGGTTTTTATAAGAAGAATAATTAATGGGTCAAATACTCCAATGAACAGTCGGAAAAAACAGAGTTGTAAGAGTGTTGATTTACGATAGGAAGTCAGTATTTTGGTCATAACTTTCTCATGTGATATCAAAATCGAGTGATTCAAATTGATTTGTAAACCAGATTCAAATTGATTCAAATACACAATAGAAGCAGGTTTTCAAAATCTAGTCATTTAGGCCTCCAAAAATGGACTGTCCCAACTCTGTCCCTAAGCTTCCTACTAGACACCCTGTCAATGTTTTGGTCATACGGTTTTTTGTTTCAAATCCAAATTGAGTGATTCAAATTGGGTTGGAAAATAGACATCAAGGGAGACTTAGGATAGAAATAGGTTTTTAAAATATTCCCATTTGATCCTTTAAAACATGACTGTACCGACTATGCTTCTAGTAATTTTCTCAAGCCCTAATGCCATAAAATATGATAAACAAACTTTTTTTTCCAAAATGATGATTAGTGTTTGTAGAAATATGATTTTCAGCAGAATATGTCTACATACACAAAGAAATCACAACATATTGTTCTACATGACATATTGCAACAATCAAAATGTTTTTTATAAATAAATTTATTTATGTACTTATTTTATTTTCTACTCTAACCTACTCTACATTGAAAAATAAAATATGCTTACATAGAAGAGTACTTTTAGTGGAGCCATTTTCGAAATAAGGCCTCAAGTATATACATACCCAATTTATAAAAATTCATGTTAATGAATACTAGGGTATGAGAGACCATCTTCCCTTGAAACGATGGTGCCAAGAATTGTTGAAGTATGGAGTGATGTTTCTAACAAATGATGGAGTGAAACAAATATTCAATATAGCTTTGACACTCTTGATTTCCCATGGTTGTCATATCATGACGTTCTTCCATGAATTCTACAATTTCTAGATTTAAAGCCTTCCCATACCTGATATCAGTTTCATGTAGTGGTGCAATTGAAATAGGATGGGTGGGAAGGGTCGGTAAATTCTGCAGTTCAACATTGTAAGCATGTTGTACCGGTTTATTGTTATGAGGGTGTGGAATGGATTGAACAAGAATTTGTGTAGGGCATGGAGGATTTTGATGATGTAGTGAAGAGTATGGATGATATGTTTGACATGCTACAAGATGAGGGAGAGTAGTCATGTAATCATAAGATGATCCATGCCAAACTTGTGGACAAGATTGGTGGGGGTCATAGTGGGGTTGACACGACTTCCCTAACATAAGAGTGTTCCATGATGAATAATGCAAGTAAGAAAATTGAGAAAAATTGTTTTGAACCATGCATGTAGGCCACGATTGCCATGGTTGTGAGCTTGTTGTAGCTTCTTGATCTCTTTGATATGTTGTTTTCATCCCAGGTAAGAAAGAACAACTATCCATGGGATTTTTCTTTCGGCACTGAGGGAAAAACACTTCACTTTTTTATTGATTTTTCTTAACCTGCAAAACATTCAATTGTAAATTTAGAGAGCTAATAAAATTGGTTTTAAAATTTTCAAATAAATCATTGATTTCATCTCCTATATCTCTTGTTTTTGTAGCAGAATTGGAAGAGAAAGAAGAAAGTTCTCTAGAATTCTTACCAACCCTGGAGATTCCTCTTGAATACCTTATGCATAATTCACAAATATCATCATATTGTAGATGGAAAACATCACCTTTTCCCATCATATTTAAGAGTTCTAAAAATGTGGCTTTAATTCCTTTGAGTAGGAGTGTTTTCAAGATCTCTTTTGTCAAATGCTTATGCTTTGATTTTTGAAGGTTGTATTGAAATCGCTCCACATAGTATTCTAAGATTTCATCTTCCCCTTGTATCATACTGCAAATATCTTCATTAGTATTGCAATAGTCTTGATACTTATTTAAGAATACATTCTTCATGTCCTCCCATGTTTGAATGCAGTTTCCACCAAGGCTCATAAACCATCAGAGAGCTGCTCCTTTTAGAGTAAGAGGAAACACTTTCAACCTTTGAGAATTAGTACAATAATCATATCCTATAGAAATTACTTCAAACTCAAATAAGAATGTATCAGGGTCTTCGTTTTGCAAACCATGAAAATTTGGTAGAGAAGATGGGGGAATGATGCACATTTCTGTCACTCCTTCTAGATCTATGATAGGGAATTCAAAAGTAGCAGTGTGTGCCATTTCTTTCTAAAATAGAATATTTTATTCATGTGCTGCTTTGAGGCTCCTCCTTCAAATGTTCCTGTCAATTGGTTAGTGGAATGGGTGGTTCTTACATCAAAAGTTCAAGTTCCTGCCTTTAATGTTCCTAATTTTAATCGTGCATGTTATATGACCTGAAACTACCTACAGAGGGCAGACCTCACCACAAGTTAGCTAGGGTGTGTGTGTAGGTTTGTAACTTTCGTTTTTGATATCCAACCCTCTCGGTGTTAGGAATGCATCTACAACCAGATATTAGTGTGGTAGTGCTATTTTGAGTGCCTCCCTGACAATGATGCCAAAATGTTGGGGACAATTAATTTCTTAATAAAGAAACAACTAATCACCTGTACATTAATTATCAATCGAGTAGCTTATTTTTCTTTCAAGGCAATCTGCAAAATATAGGAAATAAACTACCCATGACTAACACTGGTCCTACATGATTATGTTCTACCTTATCAAGCTCATTCAACAAGAAATAAAATGCAAGACTTAAATATCAATACTAAATTTAAGAAGCAGAAATCAAGTGACATGAAAGAAGACTTATGCTAATCACACAACTTGAATCAACACTAAAGTAAACAACACCTTGATGAATTGGAAATTTAACTTATTGCACCCATCAAAATTCAAATTCTAATCTAGAGAAATAAATTAAATGAAAACTAGAAATTGCAGGAAATATCAAATCTGGAAAATACAGTAGCCAACAAATTACTTGAAGAATATATATATATTTTTAAGGAACATAATTTTAAATTCAAAGAAACAAGCACACAACTAAACTAGTTTCGATGTTCAAGGCATCACCTCGTCCAGGGCAGTTGGCCCACCTGCCAAAGAGTCTTGAAAATAATTCAAATCAAATTACAAATAATAGATGGAAAACTCAATGGACATCTTCCTTCATTAAATTATATGAGAGACACAATTACACCAGAATGAAGTTCTTAGCTTTGTCTCAAAATCAATAATTTTCCATCAATTCCACAATTCTCCCCCCTCTCCCTCTAATTCGTTTTCATGTGTTTTCATTTAAATAAACATAGGGGAAAGGGAAATTACAACTAAATGGATTACAAAATGATTTCCTATTAAAATTTTGCATTGATTACATAGTATGAATAAAAATATCAAATTTGGAAGATCTCTCCATCATCAATTAGCTGAAACAAGTCAAATTTGGAATTGCAATTGAAAGAATTTAGAAAATGGCCACAACAACAAATCTGAGAAAATCATCTTTAAATAACCTTTTGTTTCTCTCAATCCAAATCGAATTTTGGAAAAACTACTCTCAAGAAAGCTAAATTGGTCTGTTTTGCACAAAACCCATGTCTCGGATTTTCAAGATTCTTCTTCAGTTTCCCGAAACATCCAACGCAAAATGTCACTTCTTATTCCAACAGATTTCTGAGTTGAAATATTTGATTATAAACTGAAAATCAATTTTGCAATCTGGAAGAGATGTTGGAGACTAAAATCATGAGTGATTTTATAAAAAAATCATTAATAAACCATTATCAGCAAAATCATGCATAATAATCTTCAATTTATTAAAAATAAAGGATAACAAATATTATTTTCCCACAAGAGCATAATAATTATACAATGGAATTATATGATAAATTATGATAAATGACGTGATAAATAATGGTAGAAATGGATGAAATATGTTTCAAGAAATGGTATAAATAATGATAGTTTAGTGGCCCAACAATACATTAACCCCCCAAAAATCTAAGTGCTGAAAAGAATGAAAAACACATGAAACATGGTAATTAAAATATCTTTAAAGTGAAAGATTAAAATAATGTTTAAAGTTTTAAAAGGAATGTCACGTGAGGGGAATGTCATATGAGACAAATTAATATCAAGTGGCATGTAAGACAAGAGGGGCCCCTATTAAACCATTCAACCCCCTCTTTTAAAAATTACTTATTCTCCCCCTTCTTATGTATCATCCCTCCCAGGTTTATCCATGTTGATACATCAACCTCCATAAGTATTCCCTCACTAACATATTGGACTCCTAAATCATTCCCGCACTGATACATCTCGGCACTCTAAAGTATTCCCACGTCGATACATGTTGGCATTCCAAAACTTTCACATATTGATACATGTCAATGCTCCAAAACTTTCACACTGCTAATATGTCAGCCCCTCAAATATTTTTTTTTTCTGGCTCCATCTTATATGTTGGCCCATGAGAAAAAGAGAATATTAAGACTCGATTCCTTGAGGCATGGACGAATAAATTAAAGGCTGAATTTCAACTGAGTTTTATGAAATAGGAAGAGAATGAAATCATTGGTGGGCGTGCTAAAGAAACTCAGGGAATATTACCCCAGATATTGGCAGGGGCGCAACACCGTGCAGCATGGAAAACCTATCTCATAGATTTGTTTTTTCCATAAATTTTGAGCCCAAACTCTATTTCGCACGCTCCTTATACCATCAGAAAGGTTTCATCGATATCTACAACTTATTTGTTATAGGTTTTAGAATATTCCTCACCATTTGTGACATATTTTCAAATTTGAATACCAGTACAGTGTCAACAACCTAGGAACCTAGTAACACAACATTTCAATGAAGGTGTGTGTGAAATCATCATCAAAGGGATTAGGGATAAAACTTATGGAAGTGTATTTGAGCTCCTTATTGAGTTTCGAATTAAAATTATTTATGTTTAAATGCACCTTTTTAAAGTATGTTTTGAATTTGTATTTATGGGAAACTCATGTATTTTGTGGTAAATGGTATCCAGGTACCAACTGAAAAAGGATCATACACAAGAATATGGATACATAATGTATGAAGGAGTGGACTAAAAAAACAAGGATGCTAGATATTGGGAAAAGGAGGATCCATTGGTACACAACAATGTCTCAACAAATGTGATATACAACAAATGATGAGATACCAACACACATGCATCAATCATATAACAAGAATCAAGCTCAAATGGCACAATATGAAGTACATATATAAAATAAGATATGAAATCTCATAATAGGAAAGTCTTAAGCAAAGGAGAAAAGGAGACCCATAGTGTGCAGATTATTGACCACATTATATAAGGAAAACTAGGGCCCAAATCCATGATGGCCTACAAGCACTAAATGAMAATTTCAAAGTGTGAATGTACATGATGTACAAAATAGTAAATTTTGAACATTTCTGCTGTTAGTATTTYCTCATCAGTCCATAGAGGATAGATAAACAAAAAATTCAAATGAAAAGTCAAGAGTCAGGGAGGCATAAGGCCAATAGTCTGGGTGAATTTTAATAAATAGAGTCATTATATTTAGAAGGAGGGATGTTGGCTCTTGGAGCTTTCATGTACTAGTACTAGAAATTTAACGAGGATAAACCTCTTTGGCCAAGCAATTTTTTGGAGAACTATGGTTCTTGTGTTGCACCAATTGTGGACTATTCTACTACTTTTTTCTCAACACCGAAGTTGTGTAAGAATGTATCTTACATTGTAGACTATTATTATGTGTGTTTGTTGCTTTTTTATTTCTATTCTTTAGTAAATAATTGTCTAAATATATGAGCATAGGAATCTTGTTGGACAATTAATTTGGATAGTTGGTTTTCATTGATGCCAACCCTTGGAGCATTCGAGATACCCAAAAATTGTGATCGAGATTGAGGGTGAGTTAATTGCCATTGATTTCAACAAGAGTGGTTGATGTCAACAGATTTGATGGGTGTATTTGGAGAAGTCTCCAAAGTGATCCCCTTATGGCGTAGATCTCATCATGTCCCTCACGGGAAGACGATTTGAAGAAGTGTACATAAAGCCCTGAAGGTGTGTTCATGGGACACATATTTTGTCAATGAAAAAAGTCACGAAGGATAATGACAAATGTAAATGCAGGTAACTCACTCATGGATGGATAGTCCTCGTCATATTGTTTTTGATGATAGGTGGTATGCCACGTGGTTCCTCATGATTGAGGAGTTATGAGGTCATGAAGTTGGAAGCCCCAAAGATGGGTTACAAAGCCCCTAGTTGGTTACAAGACAATTAATGAAAGGGTTAAGTGGTTGTAATAAGAAACCCCTAAAGTAAGGAAAGAGGTTACTTATCAAAAGTACAAATACACCTCAAGGAGTCTCTCTTAAGTACATTCACACACATAGTATATTTAATATCTCTAAGTGAATAAGTGATATGTTTTATCTTTTTTATTGGAAAATATGAGGTTGAATCTGAGGTAGAAAGTATGAGGTTGCAAAGGAAGGTCAAAGGTGAAAGTCTTGGAGTTGCAACAAATGTGAGTAAACCTAGTTCCTTAGGTATCCGTGGGTTAGAGGTCAACATGGAATGGATGTACATGGGTTGTAGTGGAGGAAAGTTTGGATATCCATGGGAAGTAGAAGAGCAAGTCACAGATCTGTGAAAAGTCTTATGAAAGGTTGAGAAGTGATGTTTGTACTAGGTTGTTGATGCCCAAGTTGGTCTACTCATTTTTTATATGATACAACATGGTGTCTACAAGATCATAGGTATTCTTATGTGTTAGTTTTGAGGCTTATTCTTATGTTGTTATGGTACATGCTTGAGGCATGTCATGGTAGTGATTATGCATGGTACTCCTTGGTGATGATATGATACATTGTTAGAGGCACATCTTGGATACTTGGCATATGGTTGTTGTATGGTATATGAGTGATATGGAACATGTTTGATGATATCTCTTGGTATATGGTATATGGATGTTGACACATGCTTGAGGCACACGGTTTGAGGTACATTTTGGTTACATATTGATGGTGTTTCCTTTGGTATATTGTTGAGGCACATATTTGGTGCATGGTGTGAGACATATTTGATGGTACATGTTTGAGGTACATGCATTGGATATTATGGTACATTGATTAGAAGCATATCTTGTCTATATTGGTATCTTAGTATCTTGGATATCTTGGCACTTTATTGATGATATCTTTTGGTACATGGTGTATGGGATGACTGAGACTTATCATGAGTGATATGGTATATGGTTGAGGCACATCTCATGGTACATGTTGGTACGTGGTTGATGGTATTTTACATGTTTGATACATGGTATGGTACATGGTTGATACATGGTTTGGTATAGGTGTCGATGTACATGGTTTGGTGATGGTTGTTGTATCCATGTGAGTGGATATGGGTGATGATGGTATATCAGTGACGATGACAGTGATAATGAAAATGATAGTGATAATGACAATGATAGTGACTGTGACGATGACATGTTAGTTGGCGACTATGATAGGTTGGTGACAATGACAAGTTGGTGACAGTGACATATTAGTGATAGTGACAGGTTGGACACAGTGACAGTGGCAATGATTATGGTACTGACATTTTGGTCTACACTTATATTTCAGGGTGGTATGGTGAGGAAAGGAAATGGGGTTGTAGCCTCCCTCTGGTTGGTTCCAGAGAACTTAGAGAGTTGGAGCTTCCTTTAGGTTGAAGCCTGAGAATTAGGGGGTTGTAGACTCATTTTGGTTGGAGATAGAGAATTTAGGGAGTTGTAGCTTCCTTCATGTTGGATCCTGTAAATAGGGGGTCATAGAATCCTTCCAATTGTAGCTGGAGATTGGGAATTTGGTGCTTCCAATGAATGTATTCTTGACAATAGATAAGAAATCATTCTGTGGTTTTCTCCCATTTGGGTTTCCACGTAAATTTTGGTGTACTGTGTATTTGATGTGATGCTATGCTATTGATATATTGAATGAAATACTAGATTATACATTACTACTGATAAAGTTGAAGTTTATATATGGTGGTTTAAAGTGGTAAAAGTGCTCATATTGATTCATCCCCCCTCTCAGTATTCCAATAATTGGTATTAGAGTTGGTTCCTTCAAGGAAACAATTTAGCCACTGAAAGGTAGATCATGGAGTACGCTGATATTGGATTACCACAGTTTGATGGTCAGAATGGCCAGAGATATGAAATGTGGAGCATAAGGATGATAGTATTATTAGAGGAACATGGGTATGTTGTTTGAAAATCAGTTGTTACATGATACACTGCTATAAAGAAACCAAATACTGCAACCAATAAGTAATTGAAAATAAATAACAAAATAGCAATGGATTTCATCTTGGAAGGATTACATGATTCGATAAAAGAGAAAGTGGGAAAATGTTCATCATCCAAAGAAGTTTGGGAAAATATACAAAATATCTATTCAAAGAAATCTCATCCAATCACAGGGCCAAGGCATATCGATCATAACAAAGAATATGCAAGAACATAACAAGAATAAATGTGCTCATCATGTCAGAAAAATTAAGAAGAAGATTGTGAAGAAGACATAGTAGATCTTGAAGCATAATTAATCAATGCTTTATACGAATTGACAAAAGAAAGGAATAAAAACAGGCCGCTTGAGGAACAATTAGTCAAGAAAAATTCTCAAAAAGGTTCTGAAGAATCCCAATAGGTCATCATGAATCTAAATCTTAGCTAGAAGAATCCATAAGGATTGAAGAAACATACGAAAGTTAGATGTAAGAGAAGAAGTGTTTGGAAGTCAAAATAGTAGCACAAAGAAAGGAAGAAGAGAAGAGAGAGAAGATATTGACAGATTATATCAAGGAAAGATATGAGGATTTAAATCAACTTGAAGTAGAATTTAGTCAACAAGAAAGAAGACTTGAAAAATAGGTCATCTCCTCGAAGATGCAACTTGAAGAAGCAAAGAGAACATAATAATTCATGAATATTCAAATGATGAAGAAAGAAGAAGAGGTTGAGAAGCTTGAAGAAGAAGTTGTCACATTGAGAGTTAAAATCATCAAACTCATCAAGAACATTGAACAGAGAGAAACATCCACATCATCAGTAAAGAATATTGATGAGAAACACTCCAAGTAGAAGAAAAGGGTAAGCGTTATGCAAAATTACTCAAAGGAAGGAATCATGGTCAACAAGAATCAAAGAAAAATTAGTATAATAAAGATACATCTTCAATAAGGCCTTCCACATTCAAGCAACAAAGAAGCTTCGATCATTATGAATGAATCAACATAAGAGAATATTTTAATCAACTGAGGCATGAGTTCAAAAGGAATGCACCACAAATAAGATCATTCACTCTTAGGTATGAAGTTTCTTTTATGGTCGTTTTTTTATTTGTACTAGCTTTGGACATAAGGCTAAAATTGCAGAGCATATGGAAGAAATGTTCATGAAAGAAATACCTATGTGGCTCCCCACAACATTGAATGTTACGAATTCCATAACTATGGACATATATCTCGTGATTGTAGGATCATGATGGATACTTCTAGGAAAGAGAAAATTGATATCAGATATAAGAAGGTTTGGAAAAGAAAACAAGAACATGTAAAGGAAGAACAAATGAATGAAGGACACCCATAAGTCATACTCTCAGGATTGGAAATAGTATGATATCAGGACAAATATATAGGCAAAAAGGAAGATGTCAGATACATGAAGGTTTGGAGAAGAAATTACAAACAAGAAGAACAGGTAAATGATGACTAGGTTTCAGAGATCGTAGAATTTGCAGTAGTGCAAGAAAGAAAAGAAGAGAAGGTGAACAAAGAAAATGAAAAAGATATCGTACTCTCAAGAATTGTAGTGCAAGATCACAAAGAATCCACAAACAAAAAGGATGATGTCAGAGTTCAAAGAGATGATGAGTCTATAGATGAAGAGGAATATTACTCTGCATTAGGGCAGATTCCTCCATTGTTATGAGTCATCCGATTTGGAGATTCCCAGTAAATATGAATGTTGAACAGGAGGATTCTATGGAGTATCTACTATAGATCAACGAGCCATCCTTCGAGAAGTTTGAAGTGTTTGCACAAACATATTCAGAGCATTCAGATAATAGAAGTACATAATGGCAGATTGATTGATTAAGAAGTAGTTTTCCCATGAAGATATTAGGGGAATATCATTGACACACTTTTTAGGTGGGGATATATCCATTATAGGTTCAAGGATTTATTGCATATTAGTGGGTGTATTTGATTCATTCCGAGAAACAAGAATATGTGGTGATCAACTACGAAAAATAGTACAGTCAACATTGTGGACAATTGAGTACCAAAGTTATGGACAACTTATGACATTGGACATAGATGGATTTGTGAGAGCATTGACAGGTCTAAAAATATACATGCCAGTGGATGAAATCATAGTAAAAATTGGAATTAGTGGAAAAATGGAATTAGTTTTTCATAGAAAGACAAGCAATGGAAGGCATAGCAGAATAGAGAAAGAGAAATCATCATCAAAAGCTACATCGTCAGAGGAAGATATTGTTGAATAGTATGGTCATTAATGATAAATATTGAATACTTGAAGTATCTTTGAATGATTTTTATATATTCATTGAATTACATGAGGAAGCACCAATAGACAAGCAACTCTAGAAGAGAGGAAAGGAAGAAGATACATGAATCCCTACATTGATCTACATGAAATTTTGCAAAGAATTCAAGGGAAGAGAAATCATCAAAGAAAGAGATCCAAAAAAGAAGCATGTAGATAGGGGGAGACATATCGACATGGGGGATTTATCCTTTTTAACATGATGTCAAAGGGAGAGAAATAAAAAGATCAGAATATAAAAGAGTCAAGCACATGAAGTCAAAGAAGGATTGTTCAGAAAAGGTATACCTTCAAGGGGAGTCACTCTTTGTTATTGATATCAAAGAGAAAAGGAAATTGGAAATAAACACGAGGAGAGAAACATGTGAAGAGAAAGAACAGAAGCATGAAGATAGGGGGAGAAACCCCAAGCTGTAACACACCCATGATGGGGCATACAATTTTTCTCTTTTCTTAAAGGACAAATTCTCCATCCATGCTTTCTAATTTGGGAAGTCAGGGAACTAGTACGACCTCCTGGTCAAGGATCTTTGATTCTAAAGCCAACAACTCTCTGAGACCCTGATGGTCTCGCTCTGTAATTAAACGCATACCCTTTTGAATTCTGGGTGCAGTTCTAATGGTACTCGCGACCTTCCCTTCACGCTTGGGAAATATCTTAGTTTGGGCGCTAGCCCATTTTCTTATAAGCCCCTCCTTGAGGTGACCTTGGGTGATAACCTCACACAAACACATAATCATGGGCACAACCAAAGGTGGCTTGAAACCAAACTACCTTTCGGCCCGCAATTCTCCTCGAGCCTCCACGTGTCCTTTCTTTAAAACCATGGTTTGGATTGCGGCCCGCACTCAACTTTTTAAAGTTCACACATCTTCGATCCTCGTAATACTACGGGATTGTCAATCTCACGATATGGATGGTGCCTCTGAAATGATGGCTCAGAACTATCCCTTTCAAAGCTGCAGATCAGATTTGTCCTCTTGCAAATCAATGACTGTGATTTGTTTTGGAATTTCAGACTTTAGAATTCTCATGTCTCAAACTTTCCTTTCTTTCGTACGTCAATCTTCCAGAGCCGACGATTTGTGGACATCTTTCCTTCTTAATCAATGACTTTGCCTCTTGTTCGGGGTTTTTACCTTTCAACTAGATCAACGGTCCTGTTGCCTCTTTTCTCGATCAACGATCGAGATTTCCTTCAGGTCTCTAGACTTCTAAGATCTCAAATCTCAAACTTCACTTCCCCTCGAAGTAAGAAGATTCTTGTCGTGTGTCCACTTGAATCAGATGGTCGAGGTTTGCTTCAGGTCTTTACCCAAAATCTACAGATTTATGCCACCTTCCCTCTTGATTTGATGGATATGAATTACTTTGGGAATTTACTTGGAATCCACTGATCTACGCCACGTCTCTTTTGGATCAAACGGTCCAGATTCACCTCGGACTATCCGACACTTGAGATTTACTTCAGACGATTTGATGACTGAGATCTACTTCAGACGATCAAACGTTTGAGATTTACTTCGGCTCTCCAGCTCTCTGGACTTCGAGAGTCTCAAATATCAACTGAAAACTCTCAAATAGATTTCTCTAGAGTCCACAATCCATCGCCACACATCCCTCTGGATATGGCGGTCTATATTCACTTTGAGTCTTCGGGGTTGGGGAATCTCAATTCTCAACTAAAACTCCAAAGAAATTTACCTGAAGCTTGCGATCTATTGCCACGTGTCTCTCTGGATATAACGGTTCAGAGACCTTTGGCTCTTCATCTCTTTGAACCTTCGGTGCTTTGGAGCTCCAGCCCTTTGGTGCTTCGGCTCTTCGGCACTTCGGCTCTTCGACACTCTGACTCTCTAGGCTTTGGGAGTTTCAACTATTATGCACCCATTTCTTCAGAGTTCTTTTACCTGAAATACACATTCTCTTGACACGTATCCCCCTGGTGATCAATGGCCATGATTTACTTCGACTGTTTGTCCTCCTCCTTGTCCACAAACCTATGAAGTTATGGATCTTACGCTAAGTATCAACCCTGACATTGGACGATTCCGATTGACTTTGGAAATTTGGGACTTCGCAAGTCCACTCTCATGTGCACTTTCAAAGGGTTAGGCCTCATGCAATTTCCTTGGGATCCAATGACTGTTGGTCCTTGCGCTTAGATCTGATGGCCCAGATCTGATGGCCCAGATCTGATCTCCTCCTGCGCACTCTTCTAATTGTCTAGACGTGGATCCCAATGGTCTAGATCTTTCACAATGCTCGATCCAACGGTCACTGTTGCTCCTCCTCCTGAGATTTCTTTTTCTTCCCTGATTTGGAATATTTCAGATGTTTCGAAGGTCTCGACCTTTGATTTACTTCCTGCGATCCCTGATGTATGGGTGTCGACTTCTGCTTCCCTCCTGAGATTACGAACTTGAAACAAGTTCGCCTCTTGGAACTCATCTGGGCTTTTGAAAAGTGCTAGTCTCTTCTGATCTTGGTCCTTAGGGAATTTTGAATTCCCACACACTCCTTTCATTAATTTGCTCACGTCGGATCGACGTTCCACGACCTTCCTCGATCCAACGGTCTAGATCATATCGCAACTTCGGGTTTCAGAAGTTTAATTGCACCAATGCATGATTCTCCTGTCATGCGAACTCTGCATTCACAGATATGACGATCAAGGTGGGTCCCGATAGATCCTTGGATCTATGGTCCAGATCACATCATGACTTCAGGTTTCATAGGATCCATCCCCTTCACGATGATTACCAACATTCGCCAATATTGCGAAGACTGAAGTAGTCAAGGCATTAACGTCTGTGCTCCTTCTTCCAATCTAGCAGTCGTGACAGACCTTGGATCACTCCTTGATACTTGAATCTCACTATGTTTCATGAGCTTTGTCAGTTATGAAGGATTTAAGAGAGTTACACTCTTTCTCCTAAACTTAACACTTAGAAGGGTCTTCTACACAACTCTTGTGCTCCTTCATCAAGTCTAGAACTTAAGTGGTTCTTGGTCTTTGCTTGCCTCATAGAGAGCCTGTGCATATATACACTACCTCTCCTGAGCTTAACAAACTCCATCCTCCAAGGGACTCAAAATGACTAGGAGGGTCGACATGCATACATGAAACTATGCCCACGGTTGACGAACTCCCAGTTTGTGGATCTAGCTTAAGCCACCACAGGACACAAGAATTTATGAGTATAAAAACGCGTCCAATTCATACAATTTCCTACTTGCCTAATTACACAATCAAGCAGAGACAAAATGGGTATAGTATAAATCATTAAGAAAACATATCCATCCTTGCAACATTCATAGGATATCCAAGTTTAATTCACAGTACCACTTAAATACACAAGATATGTGATTACTTATCTATTACAGGTGGTAGCCAACTAACTGACTGTGGGTGTTCGTGCTTCCACCCGACCATAGGATCAGAGGCATTCATTATTAGCACTCTGGCCACCCCCGTGCCAAACCATGATATCACCAAGGAACTCTCGCAGTTCTCAAGGATTATTTCTCTGTTTCAGCTTCTGCTTGGGTTCTATTCTCTGTAAAATTTCAGAGATTTTCCTTCTCTGTTATGGACCTGGGCGAGGTTTATCAGATGTTCAGTCGACATCAAGCTCGTGGCCTTCTATTCCTCACCTGCTGGAGATATACCACATTCTCCTTACCAATTTTCTTATATATTTTCCAAAGGATGGTTCTCAACCCATCCCGTTCCTTCTGTCATAAGGGAACTCAGGTTAGCTTGGTATGTCATACCCAGTGGTACTTTGGGTTGACATTCTGCAGTCAGACCATGCTTCCATTCATGGGAGTGGTTGATAATTCAACCAATGGTCCTTTCTTCATTAACTGGTTTCTCTCCTTGGGATCCAAAGGAGATTTATTACCCTCATCAAGGGAAATTTGGGGTTATTTGATATAATGAGCCCTCTCTTATAGTTTTCACATTCTTTCCTCTAGTGATATCATGGCTAGTAATTTCAAGGCTTCACCCCCACAGTCATT
>JZKD02S0169136.1:641474-666210 GCA_000966675.3 Picea glauca | reverse complement strand
GGCTCACTGCGTAATTCTCAACATTCATTAAGGTTGTGACTTTGTTTTCCTGATAGAGCCTTCACACAATTCCTCCAAAAGTAACTCCTTCAACATCCAACTTCCTTATTGCATATACATCACTATTTGTGATGGCCTCAGCCGTGAGTTAGCTTCATTAGTTTACCAAATATCCCATAAAAAATATAAACATGCATCTTTGTCATGTACCCAAATTATGTATCCATACATATTCTGGTTTTGTTAACTTACATCATACTTGTGCATCACTTGCACGTTTAATATCATTCATACCTAACTGGTATTTCTATCAGGCTTCATATTAGGAATCTCCATAATTTATTAAACCCATGTACTCAAGCATAATTAAACACAGATAATTATTCATCATGCTAGCTTATTACTTTCACTTTTTCCATGTCATTCACACACATGGACATATCAGGCTTCTATATCCTTTTCCCAAGGATCTTCCAATCATCCTTATGATCATGTATGCATATTCGTGTATAAGTAGGTGCATATATTGCACCTTTTTACCTCATGCATTCACTTGATAGTTTAATTTAATCATTAGTGTCCTTTAGTTTGAGATTTCAGTCACTTACAAGACTAATCTCACAGTCATATCTCGTATTGATGTTGCCTTTTAACAAGGCAATAACCAACCAGGGTCACTTTCCTCTTTATGTGACAACATCTAGCAAGAAAACCTTCTTGCCTCAACGTCCATTGGGTTTTACCCATCTCACTTTTCTCTGGTCATGAGGAGTTATATACTCCAATTTTAATATAGAGCAGTAACTAGAACTGCCAGGGATCCTACCTGATCCTATTAGATTCATTTAAGCCCACAAAGGTATTAACCATTATATAATCTAGCACCATCAGTGCCTGAAGTTCTAAATTCCCATGATTAGAAGCAGTGTTACGAATACTAGGTCATCCATCCTTCAGGCTTTAGCTGCTCTTGACAGAACACTGCCACCTTCAACTATCCACATTCAAGTCTTATTATAAATGTTAATTAGCATATCCCTAATCCGGTAAGAGTAGTTATCACTTTGATAAAGGGATAAAGAAATTCTTCTGCTGAAATTCAACAAGAATTCCCAAAATCACAGGTCAAATATGCAGTCCTTTTCCTCAAGGAGTAAATGCAGATAAAAGTACCTCCTTACGCGACTCGTACATGAGCCCAAGCAGGCCAAGTGTTGTAACCATGCTCTGATACCAATTTGTAACACACCCACGATGGGGCATACAAATTTTTTCTTTTATTAAAGGACGAATTCTCCATCCATGGTTTCTAATTTGGGAATTCAGAGAACCAGTCTGACCTCATGGTCAAGGATCTCCAATTCTAAAGCCAACGACTCTCTGAGACCCTAATGGTCTCTCTCTGTAATTAAATGAAGACCCTTTCGAATTTCGGGTGTAGGTCTAATGGTACCCATGACCTTCCCTTCGCACTTGGGAAATATTTGAGTTTCAGTGTTAGCCCCTTTTCTTATAAGCCCCTCCTTGAGGTGACCTTGGGCGATAACCTCATGCAAACACACAATTGTGGACATGGCCAAAAGAGGCTTGAAACCAAACTACCTTTCGGCCCACAATTCTCCTCGAGCCTCCATGTGTCCTTTCTTCAAAACTATGGTTTAGATTGGGGCCTGCCCTCAAATTTTTAAAGTTCACGCATCTATGATCCATGCAATCCTACGGGGCCGTCGATCTCACGATATTGACGGTGCATCTGAACTAACGGATCAGATCTATCCCTTTCAAAGTTTCGGATAAGATCTATCCTCTTGTAAATCAACGACTGTGATTTGTTTCAGAATTCAAGACTTTGGAATTATCAAGTCTCAAACTTTCCTTTCTTCCGTACGTCAATCTTTCGGAGTCAATGATTTGTGGAAACCTGTCCTTCTCAATCAACAACTTTTCCTTTGCTTTGGAGGTTTGAACTTTCAACTAGATCAACGGTCATGCAGCCCCTTTGCTCGATCAACGGTCGAGATTTCCTTTGGGTCTCTAGACTTCTAAGATCTCAAATCTCAAACTTCACTTCCCCTAGAAGTAAGTGGATTCCTGCTGCGTGTCCACTTGAATCGGACGGTTGAGGATTGCTTCGAGTCTTTACCCGAAATCTACAGATTTATGCCACCTTCCCTCTTGATCTGATGGCTATGAATTACTTCAGAACTTTACCCAGAATCCACCGATCTATGCCACGTCTCTTTTGGATCAGATGGTCCAGATTCACCTCGGATGATCCGACACTTGAGATTTACTTTAGATGATCTGACAACTGAGATCTACTTTGGATGATCGACAATTGAGATTTACTTTGCATCTCCGGCCCTCCAAATTTAGGGAGTCTCAAATATCAACTAAAAACTCTCTAACAAATTTCTCCAGAGTCCACGATCCGTCGCCACACATCCCTCTGGATCTGGTAGTCCAGATTCACTTTGGGTTTTCAGAGTTCGGGAATCTCAATTCTCAACTGAAACTCCAATGAAATTTACTCGAAGCTTGCGATCTATCGCCGCGTGTCTCTCTGGATATAACAGTTCAGAGACCTTCGACTCTTCGACTCTTTGTCCCTTCGACGCTCCAACCCTTTGATGCTTCGACTCTTTGGCACTTCCACACTTCGGCGCTTCGGATCTCCCGCTCTCTAGGCTTCAGTAGTTTTAACTCTTATGCACCCATTTATCCAGAGTGATTTTACCCGAAATACATGATCTCTTGACACGTATCCCCCTAGCGATCAATGACCAGGATTTACTTCAGCTATTTTTCCTCCTCATTGTCCACAAACCTCCAAAGTTGTGGATCTTATGCCACATATCAACCCTGACGTTGGAAGGTTCAGATTGACTTCAGAACTTTGGGACTTCACAAGTCCACTCTACTGTGCACTTTCAAAGGGTTAGGCCTCGTGCACTTTCCTTGGGATCCAACGATTATTGGTCCTCGTGCTCAGATATGATGGCCTAGATCTGATCTCCTCCTGCGCACTCTTCTAATTGTCTGGACGTGGATCCCAACAGTCCATATCTTTCATAGTGCTCGATCCAATGGTCATTGTTTCTCCTCCTCCTGAGATTTTTCTTTCTTCCCTGACTTGGAATATTTCATATGTTTCAAAGGTATCAACCTTTGATTTACTTCCTGCGATCCCTAATGTATGGGTCTCAACTTCCTCTTCCCTCCTGAGCTTACGAACTTGAAATAAGTTCACCTCTTGGACCTCATCTACGCTTTTGAAAAGGGCTAGTCTCTTTTGAGCTTGGTCCTTAGGGAATTTCGAATTCCGACATACTCCTTGTGTTAATCTACCCACGTCGGATCGACGGTCCATGACCTTCCTCGATCCAATGGTACAAATCACATCACAACTTTGGGTTTCGTCATTTTAATTGCACCAACACGCGATTCTCCCATCGCGTGAACTCCGCATTCACAGATCCGATGATCAAGGTGGGTCCTGATAGATCCCTGGATCTATGGTCGAAATTGCATTGTGACTTCAGGTTTCGGAGGATCCATCCCCTTAATGATGATTACCAACAGTCGTCGATCTTGCGAAGACTGAAGGATTCGAGGCGTTAATGCCTACACTCCTTCTTCCAATCTAGCGGTTGCGATAGACCTTTAATCCTCCCAAAATGTCTCGTCTGTTCGTCTTCCAAACGAAAGGATATTCCCTTTTGATACTTGAATCTCACTATCCTTCCTGAGCTTCGTCAGTTATGAAGGATTTAAGAGCGTTGTGATATTTATCCTGAACTTAACACTTAGAAAGGTATTTTGCAAAACTCTTGTGCTCCTTCATCAAGTATAGAACTTAAGTGGTTCTCGGTATCTGCTTGCCTCGTAGAGAGCCTATGCATATCTACACTACCTCTCATGAGCTTAAAAAACTTCATCCTCCAAGGCACTCAGAATGACTAGGAGGGTCGACATGCATACATGAAACTATGCCCATGGTCGACGAACTCACAGTTCTTGGATCTGGCTTAAGCCACCACAGGATGCAAGCATTTACGAGTATAAAAACACGTCCAATTCATACAATTTCCTACTTGCATAATTGCAAAATCAAGCAGACAAAAAAATGGTATAGTATAAATCATTAAGCAAGCATATCCATCCCTGCAACATTCATAGGATATCCAACTTTAATTCACAGTACCACTTAAATACACAAGATATGCGATTACTTATCTATTACAGGTGGTAGCCAACTAACTGACTGTGAGTGTTCATCCTTCCACTCGACCATAGGCTTAGAGGCATTCATTCTTAACACTCTAGCCACCCCCGTTCCAGGCCATGATATCACCAGGGAACTCTCACAGTTCTCAAGGATTCTTTCTCTGTTTTAGCTTCCGCTCATGTTCTATTCTCTGCAAACTTTCAGAGATTTTTCTTGTCTGTTATGGCCCTGGGCGAGGTTTATCAGATGCTCACTCGACATCAATCTCGTGACCTTCTGTTTCTCATCTACTAGAGAGATCCCACATTCTCCTTACCAATTTTCTTATATCTTTTCCCCATGATGGTTCTCGGCCCATCATGTTCCTTCTGTCAGAAGGGAACTCAGGTCAGCTTGGTCTGTCATACCCAGTGGTACTTCAAGCTGGAATTTTGCAGTCAGACCATGCTTCCATTCATGGGAGTGGTTGATAATTCAACCACTGGTCCTTTATTCATTAATTGGTTTCTCTCCTTGGGATCTGAAGGATATTTATTACCCCCATCAAGGGAAATTTGGGGTTATTTGATATAATGATCCCTCTCTTATAGTTTCACATTCTTTCCTCTAGTGATATCATGGATAGTACTTTCAAGGCTTCACCCCCACAGTTARTTATTGGCAACTCAAACAATAATACATTTACACTGTCCACATGCCTTAGCATGGTAATCCTATTTTATGATTAATTACAAGCTGGTGGAAATAGGGATGTTACACAAGCATGGATACCCTTTTCCATTGATTTCAAAGGGGGAGAGATACATAGAGAGAATTGATGAGGAGAGATGGTCATAGGGGGAGCATGAATAGTGGAGTATGAGTGTTGCCATCAATGCCAAAGGGGGATATTGTCAACCCTTGGAGTGTTTGAGATACACCGAAGTTGTGATCGAGATTGAGGACGAGTTAGTTGTCATTGATGTCAACAAGAGTGGTTGATGTCAATAGATGTAATGAGTGTATTTGGAGAAGTCTCCAAAGTGTTCCCCTTATGGTGTAGCTCTAAGAATGGCCCTCATGGGAAGACTCTTTGAAGAAGTCTACATAAAGATCCGAACGTGTAGTCATGGGACCCATATTGTTTCAAGGAAAAGGGTCATGAAGGACAATGTAAATGTAGGTAACTCACTCATGGATGCATAGTCCTCACAATACCATTTTCTATGATAGGTGTTATGCCACATGGTTCCTCACAGTTGAGGAGTTATGAGGTCATGAAGTTGGAATCCCCAAAGGTGGGTTACGAAGCCCCTAATTGGTTACAAGACAATTAATGAAAGGGTTAAGGGGTTGCAACAAGAAACCCCTAAAGTAAGGAAATATGTTACTTATCAAAAGTATAAATACACCTCAAGGATTCTCTCATAAGTACATTCACACACATATTATATTGAATATATCTAAGTGAGTAAGTGATATGGTTTATTTTTTTATTGGAAAATCTGAGGTCGAATCTAAGGTAGCAAGTCCGAGGTTGCAAAGGAAGGTCGAAGTTGAAAGTCTCATAATTGCAACAAATGTGAGTAGCCCTAGTTCCTAAGGTATTTGTGGGTTACAAGTCAGCAGGGAGAAGATGTACGTGGGATGTAGTGGAGGAAAGCGCATATATTCGCGGGCAATAGAGGAGTAAGTTGTGGATCTGTGAAAATGCTTGTGAAAGGTTGAGAAGTGATGCTTGTACTAGGTTGTTGATGCCCAAGTTGTTCTACTCATTTGTTATATGATACAACAGGGTGTCTACAGGATTAGAGATATGCTTATGTGTTATTTTTGAGGCTTATGCTTATGTTGTTATGGTACATGCTTGAGGCATGTCATAGTAGTGATTTTCATGGTACACCTTGGTGACGATATGATACATTGTTAGAGACACATCTTGGATACTTGGCATATGATTGTTGTATGGTATATGAGTGATATGGAACATGTTTGATGATATCTCTTGGTACATGGTTTTATGTATGTTGGCACATGCTTGAGGAACATGGTTTGAGGTACATCTTGGTTACATATTGATGGTGTTGTCTTTGGTATATTGTTGAGGCATTGGTATATGTTTGAGGCACATATTTGGTGCATGGTGTGAGACATATTCTATGGCACATGTTTGAGGTACATGCATTGAATGTTATGGTACATTGATTAGAAACATATCTTGGCTATATTGGTATCTTGGTATCTTGGCTATCTTAGCACTTCATTGATGATATCTTTTGGTACATGGTGTATGGGATGATTGAGACTTATCATGAGTGATATGGTATATGGTTGAGGAACATCTCATGGTACATGTTGGTACATGATTGATGGTATGGTATAGGTTTGATGCATGATATGGTACATGGTTGATCCATGGTATGGTACATGTGTTTATGTACATGGTTGATGAGTGATGTACATGGTTTGGTGATGGTTGTTGTATCAATGTGAGTGGATCTGGTTGATGATGGTATGCCATTGATGGTGATAGTGATAGTGACAATGATAGTAACAATGACAGTGACAATGATAGTGAGATGTAGGTTGGTGACTGTGACAGGTTGGTTACAATGACAGGTTGGACATAGTGACAGTGGCAGTGATAGTGGTAGTGATTGTGGTAGTGACAATTTGGTCCACACTTATATTTCATGGTGGTAGGATGGGGCAAGAAAAGGGGGTTGTAGCCTGAGAATCAGGGGGTTGTAGCATCCTTTTGTTTGGAGGCAGAGAATTCAGGGAGTTGTAGCTTCCTTCAGGTTGGAGCATGTAGATAGGAGGTCGTAGCCTCCTTCCAGTTTTAGCTAGAGAGTTGGGAAGTTGGTGCTTCCAATTAATGTATTCTTGACAATATATAAGAAATCATTCTATGGTTTTCTCCCATTTGGGTTTCCAAGTAAATTCTAGTGTACTGTGTATTTGATGTGATGCTATAATATTGATATATTGAATGAAATAATAGATGATATATTACTACTAATAAAGTTGAAGTTTATATATTGTGATTAAAAGTGGTAAAAGTGCTCATATTGATTTACCCCCTCTCTCAGTATTCCAATAACTCTAGGTGATTGTTTTGATGATGGACTATTATGGGTTTGTAGTCATTTACCCATACTCTTCTCTTTGATTTATGTGAACTATTTTCCTGGGTAATTGACAAGAGCGTGTGTGGTTCTATGTTTTCTTCCTAGTTATCGTTAGTAATGGATGTCGAGAGATGATCCATATGGGTTCCCTATTCCAAATGGTGTGAGGTATAATTATAACACTTACAAGAGAATTCAATGACATATCATGCAATATAACCTCTACATTTTCATTTCAAAGAAAAAATACCGACTGATAAAGGAGAGAGATAATATTTACAAGATTTGATTGATCAAAGACCCATTCATAGTAATAGTCCATCCAAGGTGCACAAATTTGAAAATACTTTGCAATAAATTTTTTTGGAACACAATAAAGAACAATTTGATAATGATAACCCCATATTTGATGATTATATTTATATTTAATAAACAAGTGTGAGCATCAATGAATCATTCAATGATCCTTTACAATATTGGATTACTAATCTCTATGCATAGGGGTCAATGATGCAAGAGACAAAGTATGAAGAAACAAATAATTTTTATACTCCCATGGGGAAATGAAAACAAATAGACAACCCATTATCATGCAAAATAACATAAACATTGAGATAATCCAAGAAGTATTGACAATTAAATATGCTCAAGAATCAAAATTTAATATTCAGGGACATGTGCATCACCCACCCTTGGATTATATTTTAATACTCCAACATTCCTCAAATGGTTTTGATGATTTTATAGGAGAGGTATTGGAGTCATCCTTTGCTCGATGGTTCCTTCAAACTAGAAAGTATCTATCACTTGTTTTTTGAACCTACTTTGTGATGTTTCAATTATTTCAATCAATTATGTGATACCTCAATTGCACATACCTATGTTATGCCATAATACTCTTGTATACATTGAGGCGATCAAGTGGATAAATTGGCTTTATGACTTCATCTATAATTCGTTGAAGGTGTCAATTAGTGTAGGAATATGAGTAGCCTTGTAATACCCCTAGGCCAAACCCAATTGTAAATGTAAAATACAAATGTACTTAAGCTGGTGAGTTGTTTGATATCATTTTTGTATGCACCTTTCATGGCATAGTGCACGCATGTACTGTGCAGTAAATGATGAAGTGTGCACATTCCAGGTACCATGAGCAACAAACTTAAGTGTGCACGATTTTGAGGCCAGGAATCCTTTGTGTATATGATGTGTTTTATAGGCTAGTGAGCCAGGTTTGTGATGATTAGGCCAGAGAGCCTAGATATTAAAGGATGGTGAGCCTATTTTTGTATATGTGTCATCATTAATATAAAATGCATCGTTGCACACAAACTGACCATGTTAAAAGAGTATGGAAGACTAAACTCCACTAGTTAGGGAAAGGGGGGGCTAAAAGTTAAGGAAAAGGGGCTAAGATAGGGAGCTTAAGCCAAAAAGGAATATTATATTAATATTTCTTAAATTAAAAGTATGGATAATTATTTTATCCTAAGTTCTAAGGTTGGGGACAAGTGGGCCAAAGTAGCTCCCAAAATGACAAGTGTCCAGTTGGGAACATGCATACATATTGTTTGGACTTAGTTCATTCCTTCCATCATTCAGTCATTCATTCAATCATTCCATCATCATTCACATATCCATTAAGCTATCCTTCGTACCTTCCTGTCACTATACCTGAACTTGTATCCATAGCCATACATGTTTGTGTGCCCGGTTAGCTTGGGAGATGGACTGAAGAAGCGGGTTGTCAGGCTTGTGGGATATTGAAGAGGCGGGTTGTTAGTCCCGTGGGATATTGAAGAGGCAGGTTGTCAGGCCAACGAGCAATCTCTCAAGGTGAGAGAATTTCTAGGAATTGATTTCTGAAGGTGCTAAACTGCAACTACAGGGCCCTGAGATTTCCTATCCGACCTATTGTTGAAGCCCAAAAAGGAAGTGGGGCAATCGAAGGATTGTTGAGTAGAGAAGGGGCACACTTCCTGGGGTGGGACAGGCATGTGGGGAATGAGGGACTGTAGGCTGTTAGTTTGAGTTGGCACCTGTGACAGAGTCTTTCCTATTGTCTATGATCCATTAACTTGGTTAGGAATCCCTTTACCTGGGTGGAGTTTAGGCCCAGCTCAGGGGTGACCCACTGCTGAGAGTGATGAGTAGTGTGGTCTAAGGCTGGGAGGTTCGTGGAAGGTATGAACACATTTGGTGATATTCTTACCAAGATAAGTGTCAATTATGTGATAAATTACATGCTGCATTATTATTTACGTGTTTATTTTTATGGGTTTATCCTATGTGTGGTTTATAACTGTCTTTATATTTATGGGTATTGCATGTATATGATGCATGTATATGTTTACTGTTATTTCAGTATGAATCCATGCATTTACTAAATGTATTTGTTTGTTTACGTTTTATACATAAAGCTTTGCAAGAGTTCCGTGTGTATATATTTTAATTGCATGGAGTTTGAAAATTTTATGTGGCATAGCTCAGTTGGATGCTGGGTATGTTACAATATGTTAAGCAGAGAATGAAAGCATATTTTGGAGTAGCATGGCTCGACCTGGGTGGTCGGGGATGTTACAACATGGTATCAGAGCTTCAGTTTTCAACACTGAGCCTGGATGGGCCGACCAAGTTGAGTTGAAGCGAAATTTCACAGAGGATTAGTTTCAAAGTGGACAAATTTTAGGTTGCAGAGTGTCCATGGTAAAAAGTAACAACAATTGCGTGGAATTGGAAAAAAGTCACAATTTCTGTTGTTAAATTCATGGGAAAATTGAAAAATTGGGCCAAGTGGTGAGATATTATTGATTTAATATCTGTTCTAGCAAATTTAGACCTGGAATTGGTCAAATTTGAAGTTATAGTGAAGCCATGACAGATGGAGCAAGATTAATAATTGAAATTCTCAATTGTGAATTGAGTGTGGGAAAAATTCGTTCCAGAAATGTGAACCCACAACGATTTGTTGCTGGAGAGGTTGAATTGGTGTTATTGGGGTGAAATTGAACAAATTTCATAGTTGCAGAATGCCTATGGTAAAAATTGCACACTGCGCGGAGAAATATTAGCGTACTGGTGCGCACGCTAAATTTTGGCGCCGCACAGAAAAATGTTGGTGTGCGGGTGCGTGCACGAAAAAATTTTGGTGTGCGGGTGCGCGTGATAAATTTTGGCGCCGCGTGGAAAAATGTTGGTGTGCGGGTGCGTGCGCTAAATTTTGGCACCATGTAGAAAAATTTTGGTGTGCGAGTGCGCGAGATAAATTTTGGCACTAGGAAGAAAAATATTGATGTGCGGGTGTGCGCTAAAATTTGGCGCCATGCGGAAAAATGTTGGCATGCAGGTGCACGCGCTAAATTTAGCATTGCACGATGTGGATTGAGTGACGCATGTGTAATACTGGCGTGCAATGTGAATACACATATTAAAGTGTGCGCGGTGCACACACACATAATAATGGCGTGCATGGTGTGCACAATATTGGTAGAGCGTAGATGAATTTTGTTGGTGTGCGCAATGTGGGTATATGTTGTCACACGACAGTTTAATTAATGGTTCACACAGAGTAGTGGTGCTCAGTTGGGGTGTACTAAACTTTGGCATGGTCCAGTATGTAGAGTGAAATGCACGTGTAATATCAACGCGCAATACAAAAATTTCATGCGACAGGTATTAGTGCAAGAACCAAATTTGTGCGTGGTGGATATTGGCGCACGACACAAAAGTAGTGCGTGCCAGTTATTGGTGTGATAGAGAAGTAATGAACAATGGTTATAGGTGCGCGGAGCATGTTTTACCTTCTATTTTTTTTGTGCATGGTGAATATGGGTGTACAAGTTGAAATTTGTACATGCGAAGTCGCTCGAATAGTGAACAACAACATAAAACCAACGAATTTTCATGACATTTTATATTGTTTGAAGGTCATCTTTTTGCAGCATGTTTTTGAGTCCCTTAACAATGTCTTTGCATCTCAAATAAAAGAGCTCAGAGAGAGATTTCCAATGGCGTAATCCATTCGTCAAACAAATCTTTTATGAGAAAGTTACAACACAAATAGTGGAGGGTAAATTTTAAGATCCAACTAACTTCAAAGAGCCATAAATTTATGCTCCAGAATTACATTGAGGCGCTTGAGCTGTCAATGGAAAGATATTGAACCATAGAAGAAGTTACTAGAGATGAATTAAATTTATGGGCATTTTAAAAATGTTTAATATGGAAAATAAGGTACCTGTAGCATTCCAGACCAAAAACACGAATTGACATAGAACTTCAGCAGGCTGTAACTAGCAATCCAAAAACCAGAAAGAGGTGAAACTTGGAAAGACTGTCCAAAATATTTATATGAAGAAATCCAATTGAGATCCTACTAAAACTACAGTGTATTAGGTGCAAAAATTCATAATTACAGCGTAGAGTTGCGCCAAGTTGAAGAATGAAAAAAATAATTAATGGGCAATTTTCAAATAACCATAACTTTATTCTCAAGACTCAGAATTGAGCATGGAAATAGGCGTTGGACAGGTATCATATAGTAGAATATAATTATTTACCCAGAAAATTGATTTGGGCATTCATTTTTTCAGAAAAATAAAAGAAATAATTCTGATATATTGTTGAACCAGATTGGTTCATATTTTTCATGAACTTTTTGAGTTAGCTAACTTGACAAAGTGTTGTTGGCTGCACATTTTGTAGAGTTAACAACAACTAGATAAAACTAGGATCAACACAGAGTCCAGAGAAATTGAATATGCATAGGGGAATTACAACCAGGAAGATGAGGTCAAAGGAATGGATGTCCATTTGGGCATTGAAGGAACAAACACCAATGGACATGGAGAAGGAAGGGATGAAAACATGAATATGATAGAGACCATTAAAAATTTACAGAAGGATTTCCAAAGCCGTAAATATGATAATGAAAGACTTATGAGAGCCAAGGAGAAACAAGAGGACTTCAAAATGAAGTTAATGCAGAGCTTGAACATAATAGAAAACAAATTGGATAAAGAGACCATGGAAGAACCCCAGAAAGAATTAGAGACTATATTGCTGCAAATGAAAGAAACCTTGAATGACCACTGAAATATCAACTTATCAGAGATATTCAAAGAAAAAGAGTACATAGAAGAAAGAATAGGATACTTCGACATTGACTATGTTTTGGATGAATAAACACAGGTGAATATTATGACATGAAGAACTTGGGAAACTTTAGGAAAGCCTGCTATGATTCCTTCATTGGGGGGAATAGGATTATTTAGAGGAAATATGATAAACCTATGTGGAAATCTCACCCAGATATCTATGAGGGTTCATGAAACTTCGACAGAGGAAGAATTTGAATTTGTTAAATTTATTGAGAACAACGTCCCATTTTTTATGTTACTAGGAAAACCTTGGATTGAAAAGGATCAAGCTAGAAGAAAAGAATAAGAAGTCTTAGAGCAGAAGAAGCAGGAATTAAAGTATTTCATGACTAGGAAGATCACACACTTGATTGCAGAACAAGAGAACAGATGGAAGCTATTTAAAACCAAAGACTTGGATGTCGATATTGGAAGAACACAAGAAGACTCACAGAATACTGAAGCACCTACCCCAGAAGAAGTATTTCCCTTGAATCCTAGGAAAGAATCTCAACAGTGTGAAGTTACTATGATAAGAGGAGATAAGAATCAGAATGGAAAGAGAAATACCGAGACGAAGCTCACTCAAAAGTAGGCTAGAAAACTAAGCAAGAAGAGATAAAATATTGAAAAGTTACAGAAGGTTCTAGAGGGAACTTCGCAGAAGGAAAATTTACAAAAATGGAACTTCGTCGGGATATCTGAACAACTTCACATGACACTTCTCCATGGCGAAGCAATATAGCCATTGGAAATAGTATAACCATTAGACCGATACCCCGAATGGGTAGAAATGAATTTATGGTCAAAAAGCTCGCCACTAGACCATTGGAAGCGTGCTGTAACGAAAAAGAACTGAGTTAATGAAGGCTTCTCACCCGTTGGAGAGATCCGTTGCCTAGTTATCTACTTATTCCATCAAACCTTTCACTGAGAAAACTTTTTCCAACCGTGATTATCTAAGCTCATAGATTAGTTGATTTTGCGTAGTGATCATAAAGCTATCACTATCCATCCCGTTACATTGAGTAGTTATTCTTCAAACCTGAGATATTCAACCACAAGTATGTATGTTCGAAGAACTTAGCGTAGTCGAAGAGTCTATGAATGAGGTACTCATCAACCTCATGATTGAAAGAGTAATGTCTGAGGGTATACAAGAGTCGTCGACGAGAGGAGTGAAAGCCTCTCCATCGACTTCTCGCGGATTCAGACCATCCCGACTAGCAACGGAAAAGAGAACCAAGCACAGAGACGACCTAGCAAATGCAAAGCTAATACCGACCATATTACCCAACTACATCCCACCTCTAGCTGGTGCGGTGAGTCGTGATAGTGTACCGAGATATTTTGAGTACACCATGGTTACTGCGTACCTCCCGAAGGGGATACGTGCAATTCGAGCGCAGTAGGACAAGATCGCAGCGTTGAAGTTCAACGAATTCAACTTAGGGGACCGCAAGAACCATAGTACGCTCACCCCATATAAATACTTGACTAGGACAAAGGGGAAGAACTCAAAAATAATCCCCCAACCGTGGACGATGAACCTCGCGCAGTGCACCCTATTGAATGTAATGAAAATCCCACACTTTGGAAGGCACCGGGAAGTTAACGCATGTGTCAAGATCCTACTTTCATGTTACCATGGTGGATACTTATGGCTAGACCATCGTATCACAATCGATCCAATGCTGATCCATAGGATCACTGGATTGAGTATGCAAGGACCCGACCCGCAGGATTTCTATCCAGGGAAATCCACAGATCGCACGTTAGCACATAATATCAAGGATACATACAATGATGTGGATAAGGGGACGTGAGGCTACAAGGTAGCTTCCATACAGAATGACGCAGTGCCCCTAGCATGCCAATTAATCGTAGTAAATTTAGTAAGGAAGAATAGACCCAGACAGGTCACAGGCTTTTTCATTGACCTAGTGGGAAAATGCGTGGAAGGCGTACAGATGAACTGGGCGAAGTACCTAGTTAATCAACTAGAATTAGACTATTGCGAAGCACAAGATCGGGGATATGAGTTCCACTTTAACTGGCTCCTGATCCTCATCGCGTTTGTTGCTTGGGAGATGTCGAAAGGTGAGACCTTCCCGTACATTGAGTCGTTTGAGCTGCTTACTACGAAGTTCACCACGCTCTGGTACTTAAGCGATATGGGAAAACAGTGGCAGTCGAACATTGTCTTTCACACATACTACCTCTAGCTGAAGAGGGCTATCGAAGTTGAACCACGCCTGACGTTGAACACCCTACAATGATCCTGACCCCTCATGAAGTTCTGCATAGATTAACACTTCATCTATATTATTGTGCAAGCAGACGAACAAAAGGAGTAGCTTCAGTCATACTACAAGCTCACCGAAGAGGACCTCGAGGAGATAACCAAGGAATGGTCAAATAACTTCCTTATCCCCACTGACCCCGTATAGATTTTTGATCCTAAACTTGACAACCCAGAGGCCACTCATATAGAACATCACACACCCGGAACCAGTAGAAGGAAGAAGACTGAAGAAGTCCAAGACTCAAGCAACGCTTCAGAAAAGACTGCTTCAGTATCACCTGGTTGAGGGGGTGATGACGAGGTAGAAGAGATCAATGGAAAAGAATATGAACATAAGCAAGGCGAAGTAACAACGCCCAGAGATGAGGCTGATCCCTTGAAGAAGAGGAAGGTTTCTCCCCAGAAACCCTCTTCTCGAAAGAAATCGAGAGCCATCGTGACTAAGATGAAGATTGTGCTCATTGTCGATGACTTTGACTTCATCATCGCAACTGTAAATGATGCCTCGTAGGAAATCTTGTAGAAACAAGAAGCCAAGCAGAAGGAGATGTACGAGAGAATCGAGTTCAAACTCTAAGGGGTACAGTAGGCCCTGCAATCCAGTCGCGCAGTGTCCATTGTGCCCCTACCATTGGGAGAACCAAAGTTGGGAGATGAGCCAACCCAACTCCGTCGACTAGTTGATGCGACTGAAGCTCGCCTTCGTCATGCACAAGAAGAAACTGAAAAATCCACCCAGGACTTGTAACAAGTGTAATAAGTACTCATAGAAAAACGTCAACTTACAAAGCAGGAGAAGGATGTTCTCTAGATGAAGTTTGAAAAGGAGAAAGCACAGATTCAACAAGAAAAGGAACAATTACTCACAGAGCAACTCGAAGTGAAAGAATTAGTCAACAGAGCACTCCACTCTATGACAGGCTTAGAGACAAAGGAAAAAGACTGAGTCGAGCATCAAGCAGAACATCTCGCAGAAGCTATCCAACAACTACATCGAAGAATAGCAGACTGAGAGCTCTGCGCAGTGCCTGACACCCTGCAGGATGTGAGAGATCAAAGAGATGCAACTGCTTGAAGCACAATTGAGAGAATAAAGGCCCTTACCATGGAATGTAAACAACTGAGTGATTGCAGTGCCTAGACTTATGAGAGACTCACTGAGAACCCCGAGATGAAGGCACTAAAGTTGCAGCTCCAGAAGGTGAAGCAACAAGCAAAAATAGTATAGGCGCAGTTGAAGCCCCTATTAGCCATTGAGAGGATGAAGCGATCCCAAGAAAAACGCAGTGCTCAATAGAAAGTCCACACCATTCAGAGAAGAGTCATGGAAGTGACTGAAGGGCTCCAACCTACACAGTATGAGGCTTGCCAACTATTCACAGAGATCGAAGGCCAAGGAGCAGAACTGGAGCAAGTTCTCACTGTAGTCGAACAATTCATAGAGGGACCTGTCAACGAAGTTGTTATCCAAGAGTTCACTGAGTAGGAGGCCATGGAACAACAACAAGTCAAAGAATCTTGATCCAAGCTCAAGGATTTTGAAGCAGAGCTACCCAGATTAGAGTGACTCGAGATGAGTCACAGGTGAGTGTTGGGGGCTTGTTGGCCCTTGACCAAGTTTTTAGGATTCTTGGTCATGTTTGACCTAGTTTTGGGACATCGACACGCTGTCGAAGGCGGAGCACAAGATGAAGCAAAGATCACGGGATCTCAACCCCTTTTATGGATTTTTTGGTTTTGGGGCTTATGTAATGAGTATGGGATGTCAACCCATGGGTTTACCCATGTTTAGGCCTATTTTGTAAAGTATAAATAAGTAGTTAGGCGATATAAGAAGAGGTTGGTGTGCTAAGTGATAAGTGTTAATTTCTAAGTGCAAGTGGTGACTGTAATGGCTTTGTGCATGCTGTGTGAGACTTACAAAGCTAAGTGCAAGTGACCATAAGAGACTGTATGTAGGATTTGTGCTGTGATCTAGCTTGGAGAAGGAGGATCTAGCGAAGAGTGCGCAGATCTCCTGTCCTCTGCAATGTTGATCTTGAGGCTTTGTGCATGTAAGAAGGTTGGAAGAAGCTAATAAAGAAGACGAAGAGTTGGTGGACGTATTCCTAGGGAGAGGGTGAACCACGTATATATTGTGTTTTGTGTGATTGATGTTGTGTTCTTTGTCATTTGATATGTTGCTATTGTGATATTGTGTTAGATCTAAAATATAACTTGTGCAATAGGTTTAAGGAAGATAAAGAATAACTAGGTGATTATGTATTGTTGCTGTGAATCCACTATACATTTCCTCTAGTTGTAGACACCTGTGTCCTGCAACCCCCTATAGATACTTCGGGTGAGACTGTATCTGCCTTGCAGGTGTTTTCGAAAGGGCTAGTAGTTAGGGATTTTTGGTGTTCTCTTGGAGCCTGAACCCTATGTCTACCCCTATGCCAACAACATCCCACCATCTTGCTAGTGTCATCTTGAGTGCTATATCAAGTGCTAATAGTCTTCGGTTCTCTAAAACTTCATCTTCATATTATGCCAAAAATGTTTCCAGATCATTTATTCAATGGAAACTGGGTGGTTCTCTTATCTCCGTACCTACCCATCTTATTGTGCAGTATATTCGTGCGCATCTTCTCGTGGAAACTTCATGTAGCCTTTGTTGCCAGTTCTCTAAACCGGTACCTGAGTCTACTGCACATGAAGTAATGCTCCACCAAATGAGTATTCCATCTGCAGTTGGGTTTACTTAATCCTCATCGTGCGCAGTTGTTCTGTACAACTGGTTGATTTCCTCTAAGTCTAAGAAAGTAGGTTCTACAAACCTTTCCCCTTTTGATGGGTTTAATGATGTGGGACCCTGTATTCACCTAACTCAAATGCCACTTTTCGTGTCTTTAGATTGATTATGGCCTGGTTGTCAAACACCCAGTCTAGGCCAAGTAACACTGGGTATGGTGTTGTGTCGTCCACTATTTCGATTACTTCAAAATATGCTTTAGTGCGCACCCCATCCAAGTCTACGACCACTCCTTTTAGTCTACCGATTGGTAGGACTCTGTGCTGGTTTTTTAGTTTTAGTTGGACTGGTGAATATCCTAATGTGGGTTCTCCCATACATTGCCATGTCTTCTTTGGTAATACATTGACCTCAGATCCTAGATCCAGTATGATATCTCCCATGTTGAAGTCTCCAATGTTTGCATTCAGTCTAAACTCCCTACTTGTTCTTCTCCTGGTATGTAGGTGATTGACTGTCTTTTGTTCTAGTTTTCCTTCTGTCTCCATTCTACATTTTTCTAATATGTTTTACAATAATTTCATAGATGATGGATCATTTAATACTTTGACACATGATTGCAAGAAGCCTTTAATTGTACTTACTTGTCCAATGGAGTGCATCTCTTTGGTATGATCTAATAGTGGAGGCATCTCGTATTCCGATGATTCCTTTATTTGTTGCATAGTTGAAGTTGTCGCAATGTCCTCCTTCTGAAATTCTTGTCGGGCTTGCTTAAATATCTCCTTCTCCTTCTGCGCATCGAAGTGCTTCCTTGGTTCGACATTCTTCTTCACCCATTGGTGTTGTAGTGGCTCTTGTCGAACTACGCCATTCCTTGTTTTAGCTCCTCCATGGGTGACTATGTTGATGTTCTGTCCTTGATCCCTTGCTTCAGTTGAGATCCATTGAACATTCTGGTTGTTCCAGTTTCTTGTTTCTTGGATCTTTACTAGTAGTGTCAGACATTCTTCTATATCATGATCCGATGCGCAACAATACATACACGTTGCTAGTGGAAGTGGACATTCCCTTGCATAATGCCTGGGTTTTTGAAAATTATGACATACCATTGGTCCTCTACCTCGTCCAAAATCTCTCACTCGTCCTCCACCTTTGTAGCCTGCTCTATCTCCTCTCAGTGCATTATACTGAGGCGTCTGATTGTACTGCGCAGTATTTTACTGAGGTTGTGTTTTGTTGTACTGTGGCTACACAGTATTATATGGTTGTTGCACAATAATATACTATTGTTGCACAATGTTGTATGGAGCTGGAAATTGATTAAACTGTGGTGTGGTTTGTCCAGTCATCATTTCTGCCTACACTCTATATGCATTTGAGGTCCTTTCTCTCATCAACTCCATAGTTCTACAATATTTGTCGTCGTGGCCCACTTCCTTGCAAAAGTTGCAATACAAACTCTTTGGGACTGTCTAGTATTTTTGCATCATAGGGTAGTGATATGGGTTGTGCCCTGGTTTCTTATAGAGTTTGCACCATAATCCTCTTGTTGGTAACGGGTTTGGCATTCCGGCTGCCATATACTGCGCAAATGTTGGACATTCGTTCTTATGGTGTCCTTTCGTCCTACATATAATGCACCAAACGACTTCCTATTTATCCTTATTCTTATTATGGTTGAGTTGGAAAATTAATTTCTTCAAAAACACCTTTAGTTCTTCGATAGCTAGATCTGTCCGCTGATACTGGTTTTCTTCCAGTTGCAGGGATGCCTGTAGAGCCTTTGCCCGCTGCCTGTAGAGCCTTTGCCCGCGTCTGAAAATTTTGTTGTCGCAGTGGATATTTTAAGTGTGGGAGTAGTGAATTGACAAACAAGTGTTGATGCTGCATATCGGTCATTAGATATTTCAACTTCCCCTTTAGTCGCTTGAATCTCTAGTCAATCTCCCATACAAATTCTCTCATTTTTTGTCTAATTTTGATCATCTCATTCATGTAATGATCTTCTGAACTCGGCTTTTGGAACTCGTTGATCAAAAGTTTCTTGATGTCTGCAATTGTTCTGGTTTTCCCTGGTGGATTGTTCGTAGCTAAGATGATGTACCAATCCAGTGCATGATCCTTTAGTGTAATCGCTAGCTGTTGCAATTTAGTATCTTTGTCTGTAATCTATTTTTCTTCCCAAATATTCTCACAGATGAAAAAATGTTTTTACAAGTCCTCTGACGCTTCTCCTTTAAATTCTGGTAACTTGATGGTGGGATCATGTCCTGCCATTCTGATTGTTGAACTACTACCTCCGCGCGGTGTAGATACCTGAATAGTGTTGCCTGAACTGGCTCCTCCAGTTGTTTCTCCTTGTGTAGACGTACTTCCTGTTGTCTGACTTTTTTCGAACTTTGGTTGTCTAAACAGTGGTGTTCGTTTTGGTGTATTAGTTGCACATGGGTTTATGGGTTTCACACTGACATTAATATGGATAGGATTGTTGCCTTCTCTTCCCATTATTGGACCTCTTGTCTTCCTCTCATATATTTTGTGCAGTATTTCCTCAATCTACTCCATAGCCCAGAGATCCTCTACCTCTTCTTCGTCACTTGCCAATCCTTCCCTCACGGCTACAACTCTCTTCTTGGTATTCCACTTGTATTGGTAGGGTACTCCGCTATGCGTCTTTCCAGTTGTCGCCAATATCCACTTGATCTGGTCATCATCCATCATTATTGGGTCCAAGGGATCCTCCTTATTTCCCTTATCCTTTCCTCCTTCCATTTATCCTCTTTCTGTCAATGCTTCCCCCCTTCCCCCATGGACGCAGTGAAATTTAGTTGTCTGAATCCATTATCATTACACCTTTGTTGTATAGAAGTATCTTAATCGAAGTATACAATGATTTAATGTATCTTCCTCGAGGTTCTCGTAGAAACTCTTTCTCCATTGTGTTGTACGACTTTGTTGTATCTACTGCAAACTCTGTTATAAAGCCTGCCACAATATTGTCGAGCCAAAAATCTACTACGCGGGTGAATTTGTTGTTCACATGTTGTAACTGCTCAATCTATACTGGGGTCCACTCTACATGTTGGATCCGGTTCATTGCGTGGTTATCCTTCAACCTTAGTAACCACTCTTGCAATAAATGTGGAAAACCACAGAAAAAGACTTTGTGTAAGTCAATAAACACGTATTTCTCAAGATATTTACGGGGTGTTATTCTAGGGTTTCAGTTATCTTGTTGTGCAAACTCCAGCTCTTTTATCCTTAGCCAACTTTCGATCTTTGCTTTTGTGGGATTACACGGTCTCAACATCCCCTTCTAGTGGTTCATTTCTCTCTACCCTAATATTTTCTTGATCTTCCTTCGACAAACCTTCAACTTATCTCATCTACTCAATCCTCTTTGTTCCTACCAACAACAATGGAACCATTTGTTGTATTTTTAGTCTATCTTATCTCCTTTCTTAGTTTATTGACCTAGGGTTCATGTCTGTTCGGGTTTCCAACAAAGCCTCTAAAACTATCGGCCCTCCTGGTAAACCAGAAGGCAACACAACGCACATAGTGCATTGCGTCGTCTCAACCGAGATAGTCTTAATGGGTGGTTTCAATACTCAGGTGTTTACAGACTAGGATTGAATGAGAGATCTTCCAAATGTGTATAGAGAATGCTACTGTAGATTATTAACGCAGTATCCCATTATTCACGATTAATGCAAGAGATATAATGACTTATCCATTTATCCCATCTACATCTATTGAGACGATAAATAAATAAATGCATTCAATCACACAACACAGATACTACCATGGTTCACCCCCTCCTGGGATACGTCCACAAAGATTTGGCTCTTGTCTCTTTTATTATTGTTGTTTTGTCATTACAGTGTCGTGCGCTTTACAATTCCCTTCTATTGGGTCAAGATCTATTATGAAGCGGACTATATCACACCAGGCTCCTCAGCTATCCAACCCTCCAGATCTACCCTCCTTTGACCTCTCTAGCTCAACAACTTACAAAAATAGGTTATACAACAAAATATTACATATCGAGTCGTTACAACAACTCTCTACCATAACAACTAGTCTTCATAATAATCCACCCATTACAACAACTACATTCCCCCCTCCTTTATACCTAGATACTATATTTATACATTTTTGGCTCTTTATCCATTACAATACATTACAAAAACTCTAACCCTACCATTGTTAGGTCTTCCATGCATGCGTGCATGTTGTTCTTCCTTCTAGCTATTTCTTTCCTTGTGCATGCCTTCTTTCCCAAAATCGCCTTGCTTTTCTCTTTGGTCTGCTTCCAACATAATGTATTCCATGTATCATTGCTCAAGAAATATATACGTGATCCTAATCATGTTATTGAATGGAATGTGATTCAGGTGGAGCAAGAAGGCACTTTCCAAGTGCATTCGATACGCATTCTGGACCGAAAAATCAAACAACTCCGAAATTGAGCCATAAGGCTTGTAAAGGTCCAATGGACCTGGTACGGTCGTGAGGACGCTATTTGGGAGAATGAGGATGCAATGCAGGTAGAATACCCACATATTTTTGAGGATTTTTGAAATTTTGTTGTATATGTGTACATAATGCACTGAGGACAGTGCATAAATAAGGGGAGGGGATTGTAATACTCCTAGTCCGAACCCAATTGTAAATGTAAAATGAAAATGTACTTAAGCTAGTGAGTTGTTTGATATAATTTTTGTATGCACCTTTCATGGCATAGTGCGCACATGTACTGTGCAATAAAATGATGAAGTGTGCACATTCCAGGTACTGCGCACAACAAACTTAAGTGTGCATGATTTTGAGGCCAGGAATCCTTTGTGTATATGCTGTGTTTTATAGGTTGGTGAGCCAATTTTGTGATGATTAGGCCGAAGAGCCTAGATATTAAAGGTCGCTGAGCCTATTTTTGTATATGTATCATCATTAATATAAAATACATCGTTGCGCGCAGACCGACCATGATAAAAGAGTATGGGGGACTAAACTCCACTAGTTAGGGAAAGGGGGGGTTAAAAGTTAAGGAAAATGGGCTAAGATAGGGAGCTTAAGCCAAAAAGGAATATTATATTAATATTTATTAAATCATAAAGTATGTATAATTATTTTATCCTAAGTTCTAAGGTTGGGGACAAGTGGGCCAAAGTAGCTCCCAACACGACAAGTGTCAAGTTGGGAACATGCATACATATTGTTTGGACTTAGTTCATTCCTTCCATCATTCAGTCATTCAGTTAATCATTCCATCATCATTCACACACTCATTGAGCTATCCTTCGTACCTTCCTGTCACTGTACCTGAACCTGTATCAATAGCCATACATGTTTGTGTACCTGGTTAGCTTGGGAGCTGGAATGAAGAAGCGAGTTGTCAGGCCCGTGGGATATTGAAGAGGTGGGTTGTTAGGCCTGTGAGAAATCTCTCAAGGTGAGAGAATTGCTGGGAATTGATTTACGAATGTGTTAAACTGCAACAACAAGGCTCTGAGACTTCCTATCTGGCATGTTGTTGAAGCCTGGAAAGGAAGTGGGGCAGTCGAAGCACTGTTGAGCAGAGAAGGGGCACACTTCCTGGGGTGGGACATGCATGTGGGGAATGAGGGACTGTAGGATGTTAGTTTGAGTTGGCACCTGTGACAGAGTCTTTCTTGTTGTCTATGATCCATTAGCCTAGTTAGGAATCCCTTTACCTGGGTGGAGTTTAGTCCCAACTCGGGGGTGACCCATTGCTGAGAGTGATGAACAGTGTGGTCTAAGGCTGGGACGTTCGTGGAAGGTCTGAACGCATTTGGTGATATTATTACCAAGATAAGTGTCAATTGTGTGATAAATTACATGCTGCATTATTATGTACGTGTTTATTTTTATGGGTTTTTCCTATGCGTGGTCTATAACTATCTTTATATTTATGGGTATTGCCTGTATATGCTGCATGTATATGTTTACTGTTATTTCAGTATGATTTCATGCATTTACAAAATGTATTTGTCTGTTTACGTTATATATATAAAGTTCCGCAAGAATTCTGTGTGTATATATTTTAATTGCATGCAGTTCGAAAAATGTATGTGGCATAGCTTAGTTGGATGATGGGTATGTTACAATATGTTAAGCAGAGAATGAAAGCATATTCTGGAGTAGCATGGATCGACATGGGTGGCCTAGGATGTTACAAGCCTAGCTTTTATTCCCATTTCTATTTAAGAGCAATATTTTAACTTATTTTGGTTTCATGAATAAAAACCACCAAACATTACTCGGTTTTGTTGTGGTTTAGGATGGATTAATTTAATTTTAGTTTCTTTTTTACATAAGATTTATTGTTTTTGCTAATTCCTTTCACTTTGTTTTTTTAACTTGAAGCTTGAATTAGTTTTGGTTTGCCCTTGTTTTCATGAGAAAACCATGTGCAAAATCATTTTGAAAATATTTAAATAGAATATTTACTAACTTCAATAGCATTCACCTTAACACCTACACTTAAAAATTAGTAAGCCAAAAGAGCATGATATTGGGCCTCTAAACAAGTATCTGATGTAGAAGACTCTACATCTTTGGGAAACTGTGATACAAAATTCATTAGATTCCAAGTGAAGAATTGTATCTCATAATACTGAATGACTTTCCTTTTGGATTCCCGGCATACGATAAGAGGAAAACTCTTAAGGTATTGACTATCTAAGCTCTTTGTGCATAATAAAAGAAAGTAAATGTCAATTTCCTATGTTTTGAGCCACACCTTCATCCGATTGGGCAAGTATTATAGTGCATCTTCCTTTTTTTTTCCAAGTGAAAATTGCTCCAATTTATATAAAGTATAAATTTTTTACAAAAGTGAATAAACTCCGCAACTGCCGAAATGCTGTATATCCACATACAAGGCGAGATCAATACAAGCATTCAGGAATGTGCCGAGAATTGAAAATCAGACAAACATCATAAATGGGACCCTATGAATAAACCCAAAACCAAAGGAGTGAAAGCAGCTCCCATCATTCAAATACATTAATAGTTGTGATAGGACTCTCTATTCCACCATCTTTATGGAATACCGAGAGTCTGCCCACTGGCTCAAATAATGCCCTTTTAGAGAGAGCATCCGCCTCTCTATTTTGCGATCTTGGAATATGCTGAAAGTTGATGTCGGCAAAAGATTTGGAGAGCTCCATCGTTTTAAATTTCCAGCTATCA
>JZKD02S0169136.1:628441-638487 GCA_000966675.3 Picea glauca | reverse complement strand
TAGCTGCATCTTCCTTATCTATATACATGGTGTTAACACTTATTTTGTAATATAAAAGTTTCTATGTCTTTCATCTAACTCTCGTTAAAAATGGAGCTACCAGAATTTCCATCACAATATTATTTGTATAAAAAAAAATAACTTTTGCATACACCACAATCATCAACCCAGTGTCGAGCCACGTATCAAAACTATTATTATTTGTATACAAAAATATTGGGCTTCCACAATCTTCAACCAAGTGTCGAGGCCAAGTATCAAAATTATTATTATTTTTACGCCGAAGGCGTTCTATAGGGGAGATTTCTCTCGCCCCTTCGTCGTCTGTCCGCACCCTATAAACCAGTGCCATGTGCATATATTTACAACTTATCAACAAATGACAGGTGTGTTCGATCTTATTGCCTCCACCGCCCTGCTGCACCACCGCCTTATCGTTCTGCATTTGAGTTGTTTTATGATTTTCTCGGTTACTGTTTGTGAAGGCTTGAAAGAGAAGGTTATCTTGTGTGTCGAAACATTCAGGCTCCTGATAATTTCTGAGTATTTTCTTGTGTGTTAATTCTGCAAATTATAGCAATGTGAATTATAGCAATGGCCTCTACAGCTGCAGAGAATGCTCCTGTGGAAGTTGTGGCCTCTACAGCTGCAGAGAATGCTCCTGTTTTCTTGGGGGCTTCTTTGAGAACTGCAAAGTGGACACTGCAATGGACTCTAGATAAGCGGTTCAAATCATCCATGAATAGGAGTTTCATTCTTACCCTATGTTGTTACGCAAACACATAAGTGGCTGATTTGTTATGATAACAAATTCGTAACTGGCTAAAGTAGATTATCCAAACCATTGTGCGAGTTTGGGTGTCCATCAACAAATAGTTATGATTTAATTTGTAAGATTCATTTATTCTAAATCAAAATAAATCCTTGAAATCACAAGGGACCAAACCCGTGGCTGCTGTTAGACTCCCCTGTCCTGATTTTGTTTTTCTCCTCTACATTTTTGAAGACAAGCTTTGGATTTTTATTTGGAGAGTGAGCAGAAAGAAAAGAAAAATATAGTATCAATTATAGCAAAGTTGCAGAAATGAGAATTTTCTTTTTCCGTTTCAAAGTTGCAAGAAAAATAACTAAATGGGAAGCAAAATATATTATTTCTTTTGCAGTTTCTGATGTTGTCGTGTTGCAGCTAGAGGGTTTGAAAGAGAAGATTGAATATGACGATTGCTGCAAAGAGGACGACCATAGTGACATGGGCACATCAACGAAGGTAACAAGTACCATCGAAAATAGCAAGAAACTTGCAGCAGATGTTGTAGGCGAGGAAAATGATCTTGACATCAAGCCTTTCAGTGATTTTACACTACTCTTCAAGGAGAAAGATATGGGTTCAGAGAAGATGGATATTAAGTCGTTCAGTGTAATGTTATTGAATGAGAAAGAGGGATCTTTAGCCCATACAGTGATTGTAGTGTCAATATACGGAATGAAGACAAGAATCCCCCACATCAAATCCTTAGTAAGCTTGCCCAGACTTCTTCATCAATGAAATACCCATCTGGTACTAATAATATAGCTGGTATGGATAGCATCAATGACCAAGGTCTTCTGCATCCGGCTGAGGCGCTCTGCGGCATGGGCCTTCCTCCAAAGGCATATCAACAACTTTTCAGAATGGATGAAGGATCGCTTCATGAAGATGCTTGCAATCACTTTGCCAATGAAGAAGACCAAGGTGTTGCAAGTACTCTACCATGGTGGGAGTACTGGCCTTGAGGTCATGAAGCTGCTGAATGGGCTTGATCCTTGCTCAGTAGTAGTGCAATATCTTTCCCTTGCAATGGATATATGGCAGAAAGGAAAAATGAACCTTATGGCCAAATTAATATTCTGTTCGTCAGATGGATTATTGTAAATTCTTATGGCTTGCAAGGAAGTCTGCTTAAATACTGTAAAAGAGGCAGATTTTTGCAATATTAAGTTAATGTAAATTTCAGTATGCATTAAATGTATATTCCTGTCTATGTCCTAAGGAGATTGCAGTGGTGGTGGGTGAAGAGGAGAAATTGTAAAAGAGAGACGCTGATAAGGTACAAATTTAAGGTACAAATTTAGGCTGAACATAAATTGGTCCTTTGGAACCTCTGTGAGACAACTTCTATCTTGGCACATCTTCAAACTAAACAGTTTTGGAGGATAATCTGCAGTCTAGATTGGCTTATAGATTGACTACTAAATTCAGAGTATTGCATGTACAAAAGGGGAGAAAGTCATGGAAAAAGGGGCCCTTCTTTTATGCATATCATGTATTCTCCATGATAAGTTATGCAAGCTTTATTGTAAATCTATATTGTTCAACTTAAAAGAGGGTGAATCGATGAAAATCTCATAAACATGCAGGCTAAGCTAAACCAACATAGACAGTGGTTGTATACAAGCTTACTGGTAAGATATACAGAAAGCTATGCACAAGTATGGTAATAACCTATTTCATAATCAATGTATTCTTCAACTACAATACTTGTTGCACGAAAAATTGATATTGTGAAGGAGAAATGAACAGACCATCTTAGCATCTTTAGATTGTCGCTTTATCTGCCTACAAGTAGACTTGAAAATTTTTGAATGCTCTGATTACCATGAAATGTTTGGGACATTGTTTATAAGATACTCGCATACAAGAGTTTAAGATTTGTCCCAAATTTTCAATTAGTTGTAAAATGCAGAAAGTTCTCAATGGCCAGGCAAGGTTCCAAGGGGACATGATTGACACATGTGGCAATTCTGGAAAGCAGGTCTCTGGTTCCCAAGGGATATCCGTCAGATTTAATACTCAGTCCAGTCATGTATAATTTTTTTGGCCTGTCTCAAGGCTGTCAAAGGTCTCCGAACATAGGGAAATTTCTATTGTACTAAATAGATAAATTCCATCGAGAAAAGCTTCATCACCAAGAAATGATGATGATAACACTATCAGACTGTTAAACTTTTAAAAGTAAACCATTGACATCCTACAGAGACAAGTTCAAACTAGAATTACTGTCCTCTTGGTTGAACATATTTCTCAATGCAGATCAATGGGTCAATGTTTAATGAGACCATGAATTAGAGACTTTGTGCAATCCAATCAAGTGCTTTAAAGAACTAGAATATTAGATGTGGTTTCCATATATCTTTAAGCATATTTTAATTTTAGTGCCTGGTCATGTGGCAATAGGGTCAACATCCAATCAAATGAATCCTTGTAGCTAAGGATATCTTCATATTTCTCTTCTTCAATTACCTTAACCTTTGTTGTGGACATATGTGGTGGTAGCATAATTGCTTAGCACATTTGCTTAGCACATAAGTATCATAGTAAACTTGAGGAATTATGAGTTTGAGAGTTTGATCCTCTCTCACCAAATTTCCCAGGTAAAACTACAATTTCGATTTTGAAATGGGTACACATTTTACCGACCGTACTCAATAAAGAGAAATCTACACCAATTTTCTAGATTCAAGAAAATTCACATATTAGACAAACATTACAAACTCTTCAATACGTACTCATTATAGAGAAATCTACACCAATTTTCTAGATTCAAGAAAATTCACATATGAGACACATTACAAAGTCTTCAATAAGGAATATAGAATACACCTCACTTCTCAAAACCAAAAAATGTGTATGTTGATTGTGGTTTTATATGACATGCATTATATAAAAGTAATTCCATGCAACCTTATACTTTTAGGTATTTATTTTTTCATCTTTTTGTCAAGATATGGCATGTCTTCAATATCTTGAGTTCGGGATATGGATCATTATTATATCCTATCTAGATACAATTCAATAAGAACACTGAAAGATATTGCGGCTGCGATTGAAACAAAGGCCAACGAGCCCAAGGTCGCCAAGAAGGCGAAGGTTCCCAAGAAAAAGAAGCCCAAGGCTCCCAAAGGCTCCAAGCCTGCCCCTGCTCATCCTCCATACTTTCAAGTATAGTTTGTTAAATACTTTAATTTAGTGTTACATTTATTTTCTTTCATTTCGTGAATCTATTGGAGCGTGGCTTGTTATGGCAAAAGATATTGTTATATAACTTGTTGAATATGGATTTTTTAGATGATCAAATAGGCGATCTTTTCCCTGAAGGAGAAGGGAGGTTCAAGTCCCAGGGCCATCCTGAAGGAGAAGGGAGGTTCAAGTCCCAGGGCCATCGCTAAATACATGGAGGAGAAGCACAAGGCAGTTCTTACCCCTAACTACAAGAAGATGCTTGTTGTGCAGATCAAGAAACTCGTTTTGGCCGACAAGCTTACTAAGGTGAAGGCTTCTTTCAAGCTAGCAAAGGGAGTCAAGAAGGTCCCTGCCAAGAAGCTTGTCAAGAACACTGTGAAGCCTGTCAAGAAGACTATAAAGCCCGCAGAAACCAATTTGATATAAACCAAATATATATCAACCAATATAAACCAATTTGATATATATGATATATTTACTAACTTTGGACAATTCGAATCAAATCATGTTTTTAGGCAAATTTATTTAACTTTACTAACTTTAAGTTTGTTCCCCTTTAATCACAATTTAATACATATGATCTATTTACTAATCTTAATGGTATGTATGTGATGGAATAAACCAATTTGATATATATGATATATTTACTAATCTTCAAAGTAAGTATGTGATTTGATATATATGATATATTTACCAATCTTCGAAGTAAGTATGTGATGGAATTCACAATTTGGATTATGAAAGTATGCATTTAATTTCTACACTAAACATGATTCACAGGTTGTAATGTTGTCTTTTTATAAAAGTTTTGTTTGTGAGGGTTTGCTTTATCTAAATGCCATTTAGATATAAGAAATTAATGTAATAAACTTATTAAGATTTTGAGATCATATAATAACATTAAAATGGTGGATAATGTTTTTGGTCTTTGTACATCCAATATGGTATTACTTTCTAGCATACATTTACTTGTTATTTACAATAGTATAGATTTGTTGAAAGGAAAAATATTGTTCTTGTGGAGATGGCCACGAGAATGTTGCATGTTATGGTTTTGGACTTTGCATTTTAGGTTGAAGGTATGTGTTGTGATTGTTATGTTTTTAACATGATACTCACTAGAGATTCGAGAGATGACTTCTTTAGAGCCATGGAGGGGTCACAAACCTTCAGTTGCTTGCTCGTTCTAAGGTATTTGGATCTGATGTTAAGGCCCACATTCTAGAGCAAAAGACAATGAACTTGGAACCCAAAATTCATAAGTGCATATTTCTAGGTTATAAAGAAGAGGTTAAATATTTCGAGCTATATGTTTACATATCTAAAGATTTCTTCCTTTGTAGGGTGTTCAAATTAAAGAAAAAATGTGTTCTCCTCCTCCTCCTTTATTCTTTTGATAATTCTCCTACAAATGGTGTTTCCAACATTTTCCTTGTTTAAATACATTTGAAAGTGCCAAATATAATATTTGTAAGGCATCTAAAAATTCATAGCAAGATTGTAAATGGATTATGGAGACTTTTGAAGAACAACACATGGGATTTAGTTCCTCTTCCCTTAAAGGAATAATCTTGTTGGATGCAAATGGATATATAAAACTAAGTTTTTAAATAATAGATGTGTTGAGAAGCATAAGACATGATTGATAATGAAGTGGTTCTCTTAGGTCCAAGGTATTGCTTATTTCGAGACATTTTCCCCTACTACAAAGATTATTTCCATGCACCTTGTGCTTTCTCTACTATAAATCTATATTTTTTTCCATACACCTTGTGCAAAAAAAAATATAGATTTTCTTAGAGTGAATGGAAATAGGTAGAAATTATAGTTACAAAATTTAACAAGAGCTTAGAGTAAGAGTTAAAATTGGACTCAATAAAAATCACTAAGTAGAATAATAAATATTTTCATGTTTGGGTATAAAAACTTATAAAGGTACTCATTGATTTTCTCATCTGGTTCGCAAGTAAACCTTGCAAACCGTAAAAAAATATGGGCCAACACAAAGCCATATTTTGAGACCCCCAATTACTTGAGCATCAAGCTTGTTCCTACCGGTTCGAAGTTGTCTGAAGCAAGTATGAATTTCTAGCAAATCAATTCATCTCGTTTCTATGAAAAGCAAAGTTTCACTTGGAAGTCCTCTATAACTTGGCCAAGTTTTGTCACAAGACTTAAAAACCTTAGTTTTCTTCATAAGAGAAAGAAGTATCATTTTTCCCAAGATCTAAAAATACTTTAATTCGTGTGAGAATTTAAATTGACGCCAAAATAGACAACTCTTGTGTTTATAAGTTTACAATTTTCACAATAATGTAACCATATTTAGTTTTTGAACTCATTGTATATTTAAAATATAATGTGAGGAATATCTAGGTCTTCCCTTTTTTAGAAGTATATATAATTTATCTTACAAATAATTAATGTAAAATTAGTTCTAGCTAACATCAATGACATGGTTTTGTATTTATTAGTGATTAATGATGATGATAAAATTTGTCATCTAGTTTATTGCATTTTCATATCAAATTGTAATTAGATGATATCTAATTTTTTTGTTTTTACGATATACTTGGAAAAAATTATACACTATTCATTTCTCCATATTATCTTTGTTTCATTGATTATTCTCTCACTAAATATTATGATGGTCATAAAACATATGTTACTTAGTTTTTTTCGGCATTCCCTTTCTCCCCTTCGGGGGTATGCTACCAGAATCATCAACCAAGTGTCGAGGCCAAGTATCAAAATTATTATTATTATTATACGAAAATAATGGACTTCCACAATCATCAACCAAGTGTCGAGCCAGGTATCAAAACTATTATTATTTGTATACAAAAATATTGGGCTTCCACAATCATCAACCAAGTGTCGAGGCCAAGTATCAAAATTATTATTATTTTTATTATTATTTGTATACGAAAATATTGGGCAACCACAATCATCAATCAAGTGTCGAGGCCAAGTATCAAAATTATTATTATTTTTATACGAAAATATTGGGCTTCCACAATCATCAACCAAGTGTCGAGGTCAAGTATCAAAATTATTATTTGTATACGAAAATATTAGGCAACCACAATCATCAACCAAATGTTGAGACCAAATATCAAAATTATTATTATTATTATACAAAAATATTGAGCTTCCACAATCATCAACCAAGTTCCAAGTATGAAAATTATTATTATTATTATTTGTATACGAAAATATTAGTCAACCACAATCATCAATAACCAAGTATCAAAAGTATTATTATTTTTATACACAATCATCAACAACCAAGTATCAAAATTATTATTATATTATTATTTCTATACACAATCATCAACCAAGTAATTTTAATACGAAAATAATGGACTTCTATTGTAATCTCCAAGTCCAAGCACCCGAGACCAAGAGCCAAACAAACGACAGATGCATCGATAGTCAAGTCGTGGAGATTGCGCACACACAAATGGAGCGCTAATTTCAAGGAATATAACAATGCACCATATAAAGTCCCATAATTAGAAAAATAAAGCGCCGAGCCAGCAAAAGTCATAGAAAGCGCCATTGGGCTTCGTATGGCGGAGTATTCTTAGAGCGCCATCGAATCCTATCGACATTGTTGATGCTGCCCAGGTGGTAGAAGATTACTAAGCCAACAGAGATTTTTAGCTGAATTCAAGTTTACAACGTGGCAACGGACACGTTGGTGTATTCATCGGATGTTTCCAAACATTACAGTCATCAAGCATTGAAGAACCAGAGGGGAATAATGAGATGGAATATTAGTTTAATATGTTGACAAGGATCTTGAATCGGGGTATTTTTGCATTCTCATTAATGGCTTCGATGTTGGAAGCAAGTTGCCACTATGACGTATGTTTTCAGTCCTGAACCTGTTTGAGATGAATATCATACACAATCATTCTATGAGAGCTTATCAGATCTTAGGGCATTCATTCCAGCAGTGTTGATGGGAGAAGCAAAACATAAGACTAGTGAGCAACCACACAAGGTTCCTGAACAACAACAAGAGTCATCATTTGAGTCAGACAATAGAGGAGACAACCAAGCCCTGAAATTATATCTTACTTGCTAATGCTTGGGTGCAGGGAACCAAAAAAGGACCAAAGATGTAATTTTTATACAATGTGATGATTATACAAAAGGAATTCAAGACTACAACTTTTGCAATAGTGGTTTTGAGAATACACAATGAACGCTGGGATGAAGTTCCTTTCATTTACCAAAACATAAAACTCTTGATATCCATAATGGAGTTCTCCATGTGAAGAGATAATGAAGAACATGTGGAAAAGTAGATTGTAGCCAGAAAAATTCAAAGCTTTGTGTCGAAGGTAGAGTGTATGAAATTTAAAGAATATTAGGAGATAATTGTGCCCAGGATAAAAGGGTAAGGATCTACATTCAAATTTAATCCCAAATTTCCAGGCATATGATTAGCATTAGTCAAAGAGTCATCTCTGTATTTCTAGGTATAAAGTCAACAAGTGGAAGAGAATATCACATCCAGATTCGAGGAAGCAACTGTAGCATAGTTTGTGGATCTAATCTCTTAGATCAGAGTGTTCTTGCATCATTTTACTATGTTTTAGTCTTAACGAGTCTTGATCCATGATTTCTGGATCTTGAATTTTCAATTAAACTTCTATATATTCAAAGAAAATTGTAAAGGGCTAAGAAGGGGGGAGATCTTGGAGGGATTGGAAGTGTTAAAACACTTATAATTTTGGACTTTTAATTCTTTTGTTTTTACCTTTTAGAAATAAAATTTGATTAAAAAGCTAAAAACTTAGGAAATTTCCTTTTAAATTAAAAATAAATTTGTTGGTCATTATATATAAATAAAAGGGCTTACAACAACGCTCGTTGATGAGTTATACTATTTGATCGAACAATTCTAGTGATCTCGAAATATAAAAGCTGCCTGAGTTTTAAAGATAATCTTTAACGTAGCTTCAGAGCTTCGCACTTCGGGTGTGCCAAGAAATCTAAACAGAAAAAACCCCAAAGTCTCGAAATCTCGAAGATAGTTCCTCGTAATAATTCCTAAAGGACTTATGGACGAGTCATAGGACACGCGTCATTTAAAAATATTTTCTTGGGTTGACACATGACACTTGTTTTTAACACTTTCGTCAGATGATTCACACGATTTCAAGTGACACGTGTCACCTCTCCTTTCTTGACACGTCATCTCTACCACGTCACTCTAGTAGATTTCCCTTCGGGAGTTTAAAAAAAGATCGAGTTCACAAACCGTCGAAGTATCGAAGTAATGAATATTACAAAAAACAAAAAAGTGTTTTAAAGAGTTAATAAAAATTTTAATAACTTTAGTTAATCATGATAAAGTATTAATTAATCTGTAACGACCCTGCTTAAATAGATGTATAGGATTATTAATTATAATTAGTTTAATAATCTAACTCTCCTAAAAGTTAGCTAAACAATAATTATTTCTTAAATAACATTAACTAATTAATTATTATTAATTACTTGTTCATGCTTGTCAAGGATTAATTAATTATTAATTGACTCATTAATTAATTAAGTAAAGAATTAAAGGGGGTTAATAAATTATATTGTTAAATTAAAGCTTACGTATTCGGGAAGGGATAGGACATTAAATATAAGATAAGATAATAAATAACGAGAGGATAAAATAATAAATAAAGGGGATAAGGAACATGAATAATGGGGTAAGGGGCATTAACTATGAAAGGATAAGATAATTAATAAATGGATAAGGAAAGTAATGGAGGAAAAAAGTTGGTGAAGGGGCAATATGAGCAGAGGAGATTACGAAGGAGGGGATCATTTTACGGGAGATTTTGATTGATTTTTGGGGCTCTCTTGGATTTGCAGAGAGGAGAGTGGAGTTCTGGAGTTGAAAGGTTTAGTACAGGGGCACCGATTTGCTGGAGGTTTTGGGCACGTGGGTCAGAATATCCATATGATATCCTGGAGCTAGGAAGTTGTCCTAGTTGGCAGGGTGGAACAAGGTTTGGGTAGTGTTGGATCCAGTTCA
>JZKD02S0169136.1:596137-620632 GCA_000966675.3 Picea glauca | reverse complement strand
TGTATGTACTAGCTACACATGCATTTCTTGTACATATACACTAGTATGTATGAGTTTTCTTGACTTACTTACTGATAATGTCGGTTACTTGTTATGAATGTGTGAACCATGTTTCGTTTCCTTTGTACCATAAGATACCTTAACTTCGGGCCGAAGTTTCTTGAAGGGTGGGTGTATGTAATGACCCTGCTTAAATAGATGTATATGATTATTAATTATAATTAGTTTAATAATCTAACTGTCCTAAAAGTTAGCTAAACAATAATTATTTCTTAAATAACATTAACTAATTAATTATTATTAATTACTTGTTCATGATTGTCAAGGATTAATTAATTATTAATTGACTCATTAATTAATTAAGTAAAGAATTAAAGGGGGTTAATAAATTATATTGTTAAATTAAAGCTTACATATTCGGGAAGGGATACGACATTAAATATAAGATAAGATAATAAATAACGAGAGGATAAAATAATAAATAAAGGGGATAGGGAACATGAATAATGGGATAAGGGGCATTAACTATGAAAGGATAAGATAATTAATAAATGGATAAGGAAAGTAATGAAGGAGGAAAAAATTCGGTGAAGGGGCGATATGAGCGGAGGAGGTTACGAAGGAGAGGATCATTCTACGGGAGATTTTGATTGATTTTTGGGGCTCTCTCGGATTTGCAGAGGGGAGAGTGGAGTTCTGGAGTCGAAAGGTTTAGTACAGGGGCACCAGTTTACTGGAGGTTTTGGGCACACGGGCCAGGATATCCATATGATATCCTGGAGTTAGGAAGTTGTCCTAGTTGGCAGGGTGGAACAAGGTTTGGGCAGTGTTGGATCCAGTTCAACACGAACAACCAGATCGATGGAGGAAGTAGCATCAGGCCAAGGAATTTTAAAATTATGTATTTGTTTTATTCTGTTATAAATTTTATTATTCATTGATAAATTTAAAATGCGTATGTGCTCAATTAAAAGGAATTATTGAATTTTATGAAATCAAGTAACTGTTACAGTTTATGTTTGATTAATTATTTGATGTTAAATTAACATGGTCTCTACATAATCACTCTGTAGTTTCAAACTTCAGGATATTTCCATCTTGTCACATCCAAAACTTCCAAACACCGAACCATCGAAGTATTAATGACATTTATGGTTGACTAAGGATAATGATTTCAATAAAGATTGTGAATCACCAGGTAATAAATTCCATTAATTTTTTAATAAATTCTTCGTCAGTAGATCTATACGAAGACCGATAGACTTTATGAATAAAACACTTCTAATTTCAAAGTCATTTTACCATTTTCGATTAGCAGTTTTTCATTTAGTGAAAATCTTACAAACTTCTCTTGTTATAAGCATGCTAGTTTTATTTCCTTGAGGATTATGGCGCCACGAAAAGATGCAAAGAAGCTTGATGGATCAGGTGATGATACCAATCCAAATGAAAATTTTCTATCGTACACAATTCCGCGAGTTACAAACGTCATTAAGTCTTGGAAGGAGGTTTTTGATATCTTAGAGCATGAGATTATTAATTGTCTAGACGAATATGTCGAGGAAGACGATGAGTCCTTTTCAACCAAGCTTAGATTGGTAGCACAATCAAAACTACATAACATTGTTGCATGGCCTAGAATTATACCCTACAATGATATGATAAATTGGGCTTTGGAACATGTCGACATCCAAACCAGAAGCGTCATCAACCACCAGTAGACCGTCGTCGGCTCTTTTCGACCAAAGAATCTACAAATAATGTATAATATTTCCCCTACACCTAAATATACTTATAATGCAACATTTCTTCTAGATTTTGAGAGAAGAGAATGCACTCAATACAGTAGAAATGGTCATGATATAATCAAGACCTAGTGGGGACATTCAGATAAATTCAGATTCGACGCTCATGGTATGTATTCCATGGTGTCCTTAGATGATCATATGTTATATATAGCCATGATGTTCTGTCATTTGTTTGGGAAAAAGAAACCTGCGCATTTTTCAGTTGAGTGGGTAGCCATAATGAATGAAGTAGTTGAGGGTTATACCTTCAATTGGGATAAAATGCTATCTGATAATCTGGCCAAGGAAATTGTTGAGTATCAATCATCAAAATCAAAAGGGCAGCCTGCTCCTTTTTACATGTCAACATATATTCTGGATGTCAATTTTTTCATGACCCCATTCCCCTGATGAACTAGAGTTGGACCTTGACCAGTTTTGAGCCAATACATTTCTACCACTCCAAATCATGGGAGGAAAATGACAAAGATTTATTTTACAAAATCTATCACAACGTAGTGGTACCTATTCACATAACTATCTATGGCCACCTGCTGCACATGATTTCAGAAAACATTATGGGGAACTTAGGCACACTTGCAGACTGGTTGATTGAGGATAAATTATCCTACATTAGAGTATTTGGTTGTTCTATTCCTCCTCATGACCTTCCACATTTTTTACCTGACAGGCTGGTGTGCATAGAAGTGGCATACCAAACAGTAGCAGGAGGCATCGACAAGGAATTGAAAGCAGCTCAGAAAAAAGTTTGGCTAACTTTTTCCATTCAAGTTGGTATGTTCACATTGTAAGATTTTGGTCATTCTAAAGTTGAGGTTGCAGCCCTGGATTATTTCAAGCTACTTGACATCGAATTCAAGAGACATGATCCACATAAGATAGTGGAGAATCATTTGGCTCAATACAACATGAAGCGATACATCCATGAGGATTCTCCTTATGATGATATTTCCAGGGGAGTTAGATCTTATGAAGAAGTTCAAAGAAGATTCCAAACTTTGCCTCTTGACCAACATGATGGTTTCCTCAGCTTTCATAAGTATAGACGAAACATTTTGTCGAAGATATTGCAAGGAGATTCAAAACCCATGCCTTCTTCATAGGAAGCTAAACCCACAGGATCTGAGCCAAGTTGCTCCACTAAGAACAAAGCTGAAGAAGTCCTGAAAAGTTCAGAAGGGTTATTTCAAGAAATAAAAACATCATTGTCAGGTTTGAATAATAAAAAAGTATTATCTCGGTTTGAAGCTTTCACGAATCAAGGACAATTTTTTCCTCATTCAATGCCAGCTACTCCTACTAGTACCCCAAATACAAAAGGTCAGGAACATTCCACAACAATTATTTCTCCTATTCCATCATTAACCCCTTTATAGACCAGTTTTAGTTCCGATCTCATTCATGTAGGTGATCTTACTCCTATATTTCCTGAAGAGATGCCTCCCTCAAGTTTCATTTTCAGCAAGAAATGAAAAGCTATTGTAAAAACAGAATCTCAGCAAAAAGATGGAGTAGTCACTAAAAGACAAAGATTAGTGTATGATGGGAAATGCCAAGATGATCCTAATTTTGCAAAGGAAGTTGCAGATTCACTAGGGGATTTTTCCACTGCCAATCAATGGTCAGTGGACAATTTAACCAAACAACTGCAACATAAATGTCTCTTGGTGGAGCAAATGCAGAATGAGATACATAGTACATAACAAATGGTTAGAAGCAGAATGAATCAAGACATTGAACAAATTAGGGCTAGTTATCAGCATCACATGAAGCAATTATGGGATAATCTTGAGCTGATCTACTAGAGTTCACAAACCAATAAAGGTTTGATCACTCAGCGGGACAATTTGATTGGACATCTGTAGGAAAAATTGGCAATAACATAGAACACAACAATAGATATTACTACCTTCAAAACAAAAGCATCAGAAATCAATGAGAAACTGGAAGTTTCCCAGCAAGAGCTATATCAAAAGGTAGATTCTATTCATAAATGCTATCGGGAAATAAACCTTTCACTGAAAAGTATTTATGTCAAGGAAAAATATGTGTGTGCAACTAGGTCTAAGTTTCAAAAATTTATCATATGGAGGCAGAAAGATAATATCTTTGGTCTCACCCCTTTCTTACATTATGAATAAGTGAAGGGAAAAATGGCCCTGAAAGTTTGGGAAACAAACCTAGAGAAAAGAAAGAAACTTGCCAGAGATCAAAAGGAGGCCTGTCTAGAGGTACTATCTTCAATCAAAAAAAAAATTGATTCAATTTGAAGGAAATAATATCTCAGATTTATTGGGACAAATTGAAATAGAAATGAACCAATAAAGCTCCAGAAAGAACAAGGAAAATATTAAGTCAACCATCCAACATATGAACAAGATTGATTTACTCAAAATCAATGAATTGTTGGTAAATCCAAGTTTGCAATATCATATTATAGTCCAAGAAGTGAACAAGATCTAGGATAAGTTGCCATAAGTACAAAAGAAGATGTTCGCCTTTGAATTGAATGAGAAGATTGAGCCTTCGAGATTCATGGTAGCATTGATGGACATGTGCACCCAATTCAATGAACAGAGAAAAGCAGGTGTAGCTGGGAGAAAATGAAGGAACATATACAATGCCAACACATCAAAAAAAAGCTCAACAATATCTACATTCTTTTATTCCATTCAGATTGTATTCTATTTTTAGAGAAGATATTGTGGAAAGTCCAACTACTTTTAGTTGAGACAATTTTGTATAAGTAGATAGATTTTAGATCTATTCAAGGTTGCTTCTAGCCAAATGTAAAAGATAAAACTTTTTGAATATAAATACAAGTGCAGACAAAGATTCTAAGTTTCAATTTGAGTTATGTGTTTTGATCTCTCTGAATTTCTTTCTCTAGTTCTTGAAGAGTGAATGATTACAATTTAGTACTACATTTAGTGTGATCATAATATATCAGAAGTTCATTCAACAACAACTTTTCCTATGTTATTACTGTGAGTAAAACAAGACCTATGACCTGTGTGAATTACTTCATTTTTATCTCCTTTCAAGGGTGCATCTTCTACTTTTCTTCCACTACAAACAAGGTGAGACTTATCTGTAATTGATATCTGACTTTGTTTTAATAGTTTTGTAAATCATTTCTACATCATTTGACATTATAATTGTGACTCAAATAACAAGATACATCATATGTATTGTCTTATCATTAATTTCATTTAAATATTATTTCTAAAAAAACTGAAGGTAGAAAAAAGCACTTATAAAAACACTTCATTTAAAATATTTGATGCCTGACATTATTCTTTGAGCCTTAGAATCAATCTCAGGAACAACATCTTTTTGGCGTCATTGTCGAGGATGGAGAAACGTAATTATTTTTCCCTGGGAGAACGACAAAGTTAATTTTGATCTTTGATGGTGAACAAATATTGAATACATGATAAGGTTCGCTTTACATTTCACTTGGTGACTCCATTGTAGGCAAAGTTGGCATTTGGTCGAAAAAATACTAGGAAAAACCCAAACGAAAAGCAGACTACGCCAGTTTCGGATCCCAAAAAATTGTTGAAACCAAAGGGATATCTCAGACAAACTTCTGCATTAGCAGGTAAGGTCTATCAACCTAGAGTTATGGAAGTTAATGATAATATTCCCGCTGAAGAACTAAGTCTTAAAGAAAAAATTAAACAAGCTCATTATGAAGAAGCATCAACATGTAAGTCTGAAGTTAAACTAGAAACTCCAGAAGTAATTATTCCTTAAATAAAATTTGAGATTGAATAGACCATCATTGTTTCATTGATAGATACTTTTACCAGTGAAAACAAAGAATCCATTTCAATCCCTGCTATCATTAGTACACAACTGATTATTTCTCTTCCTGAAGTAAAAGTTTTTGTTTCCAAAAACACTGAAGATTATTTTTTATACTCAAATTCATCCCCTATTAATTCTCCTATCTATACATCTGGTAAATCTGAGAAACCAAGATCGAGTTTTCTTTTTCCCCCTCATCTAGATCTTCCATATCCTCATGATCATTTCCATGAACTTTGTTCACACCATCCTGAAGTAGTCAAAAGTTCAGTAAATCAGTCTTTTGAAGTTTTTGATAATCTCTTGTTTAGTCCTCGAATTCCATCTCCTAGACTTTCAATGGTCGGTGTTGGAGGTGCTGGTGTTGGAGGTTCTGGAGGTGCAGGGGTTGGTGGAAAAAAAATATACCAGTTCAACCCCTAAGGATATTTGCTAAGGTTGCTGCTAGATATGCTCCTTTAGTTCTTCCTGCTATCTTACATGATTTACCTGAAAATTACATGAAGAGCCTTCCTAAATTCACGGGTGAAGGGGAATTAACAACAACAAAACATATAGCATTTTTCGATCAATTTGTTGATATTCTTGGTGTTAATCACGAGGACGTTTACACGAGGTTATTAGTACAAAATTTTGAAGGACAAGTAAGAACTTTGTTTAGAGGAGTTCCAGTAGGTTCTATACCATCATATAATGATCTGGAAACTTCCTTCATAAGGAAATGGAGTGAAAAAAAATATCATCTTTATTACTTAACCAAATTTGGAGCCTTGAGAAAGAAAACTTATGAATCGGTCCTAGATTTTATTCAAAGATTTAACAATATTTATCATAAAATCCGAACCGAAGTTAAACCTTCCCAACCAACTGCAAAAGTCACTTTTGCAGGGCCTTTTGATTATGATTTCTCTCTACTTTGGAGAGAAAGAAGATCCACTAATTTAGCAGGGATGCAAGATGATGCTATAGAGATTAAACCCAATATGATGGCATCTAGAAAGTTGAAAACTAAAGTTGATATGGGAACAGGAGAACCCAGGTGTTTCAAAGAACATGTAGGGCCCTCTGGATCTGGAAAATCTTTAGAGGAAAAAATGGATGAGATGGAAAAAAATATTAAAGATTTATCAAACAAAATTTCCAGGATGGAAATGGAAAAATCCAAACCTGATCCATATGTTAGAAATCAATTCAGGAGAAATCCTAACATAAATCCTCAGATGCAACAAAAGAAAATAAAAAATGAGGATCAAAAGATTCAAGCTCCTTTTAAAACTTAGAATATCATACAGGGAGATGAGGTCCAAGATTATGATGAATTAGATGAAGATCTAAACAACCTTAGTGATGATGATCTTGAGACTCACCTAACCAAACATGATTATGAGAAATCCTTGGATCTGGAATTTTTATTTAATGAGGATGAAAATATCAACAATTTGGGAGACTCTACATACAAAGGTCTCGATGATTCAATAATGGTCGAGCTTCAACATAAATATGATTTGAGGCCAAGAAAAAAGAATTCAATAAATACTCCACCCATTTTTTTTTATCACTAAACAAAGCAAATGAGGCAGCAATTGAAAAACCGTCAAATGAAACACAAGTTGTTGGATCAAAGCAGGTTGAAGCGAAAGAAATATAGACTAAGAAGCCAGAAAATATAGAAGTTGAAGTTTAGACCAAGGAAATTGAAAAACCGATTGGGACTTTCAATCTAGAGAACGAACTTAGCAAAATTTAAATTCCAATGCCTCTAGTTGAACTTTCTAGAAACCCAATCTATAAAAAAAAAATCGCTAAAGAAATAATTTTTTCTAATGTTGAATGTCAAGCTGATGTTATCAATTTATAGGATGAAAAAACTACAATCATGTTTGGACCACACATTGAAAATAGTAAATATTTTGTTGCTCCTTTCTATATTACATTAACTGTGCATGATCATTTTCTACACAATTGTATGTTAGATTTAGGAGCTTCGCATAACTTGATGCATAAGACTATCATGGAGAAATTGGGCCTTCAAATTACCATACCTTACCAATATATATACTCTTTTGATTCTAGAAAGGTTAAGTGTATATGTATGATTAAAGGTTTAGTTTTAAATCTTGCTCAGGTTCCCGTGAAAAATATTCTTAGGGATGTGGTTGTTGTTGAAGTTCCTGCCAAGTATGGAATGCTTCTATCCAGCTCTTGGGGTGTGCCAAGCTAGGAGGATTGGTTCAGCTAGACATGACGTATGCTACAATTCCAATTTTTGGTGGACATTTTACTCAATTGTACAAAGAAACTAGACCGACGTATACTGTAAGTGACCCTCAAAACCCTAATAACTACCCAGTCTATGTTGTTGATCAATATCTAGGAAATTGTATAATATCCATAGATGATGATTTTGAAGAATGTATAGAAGAAGAAAATTAAAAATAGAATTTTCAAAGAAAAATATGAATGTTAGAGAAGGGATGTGGAAAATGTTCTTTGATGGTTCTTCATCTTGCGAATGAGCAAGAGATGGAGTTTTATTTTTGGTACCAAGTGATGAGTATGTTATTCCTTTCTCTTATAGATTACAATGGGATGTTGATTATAACAATAATGTGTGTGAATATGAAGCTTTATTTTTAGGATTAGAAGCTGCAAAAAAACTAAAAATCAAACATTTGATAATTTATGGTGATGCTAAGCTAATTGTAAAAAAAAATAAAACAACAATACCAAGCTAAGCATACGAGATTGAGATCATATAGAAATTGTGCCTGGGATCTAATAGATAATTTCTTCTCGTCTTTTAATATCCACTCTATCCCCAAAATGTAAAAACAACAAGTTGACTCTTTAGCCAAAGCTGCTACGACTTTCATACCACCTATTGTTTTGAAGTTGAAGTATCATATTGAGATGAGGCATAGACCTTAGATTCCAAAAAATTTTCAACACTGGAAAGTATTTGAAGATGATGAACAAATAAAACAGTTTCTAGAAATGGTAGATGAGTTTTCTGAGACCCATATTGATCAAGAAAATCATAATGATCCGGCCTGGATTTTGCAGGAAGGAGAAAACCCAGAAAATTTCCAAGATAAAATTGCAAATCACCGAATGCTATTACTTAAAAACAATCAAATTCCTAGAGGTCTGATCCCTCTAGAAATATTGTTTGACCAGGATGATATACCTTTAAAGTCTATTTTGCGACCTCAACTTGAAGAAGTTGAAGATTGTAATGTAGGAACTAATGAAAATCCCAAGATGGTCAAAATATCAAAATATCTTCCGGCACAAATAAAGAGTAAATATGTTGAGTTACTTAAACAATATAAAGATGTTTTTGCATGGTCTTATGAAGATTTGAAAACCTATGACACTTGTGTTATTGAGCACAATATTCCCTTAAATCATGGTATTAAGCCTTTCAAGAAAAAACTTAGACAGATAAACCCAATTCTTCTGCCAGTAATAGAAAAGGAGGTTAAAAAATTTCTTGATGCAAAAATCATTGTTCCCCTCAGATACTCTGAATGGGTGGCCAATTTGGTCCATGTTAGGAAGAAGAACAGTGAAATAAGACTCTGCGTTGATTTTAGGAACCTAAATCAATCTTCTCTTAAAGATAACTACCCACTCCCAAAAATGGACCATGTTTTAGAGAAGGTAGTAGGGGCTAACATAATTTCTATGATCGATGGTTTCTCAGGAGACAACCCGATTGTTTTTCATGAATATGATAGAGAAAAGACTGCATTTACTACTCCATGGAGAACTTTTATGTATGATAAAATGATTTTTGGTTTAATGAATGCAAGAGAAACTTTCCAGAGAGAAATGGATATCACATTCATTGTTGAGAGAGATAAGTTTGTTGTTATTTGTCTGGATGATCTAACAATTTTTTCCAATTCTGATGCAGAACATTTGGTGCACCTCAAACAAACTTTTGACAAATGCAGAAAATTTGGTTTGTCTCTTAATCCCAAAAAATCACACTTCGCCATGCAAGAAAGTAAACTTTTAGATCATATAGTTTCAAAGGATGGAATTAAGGTTGATCCTAAACGAGTTGAGGCTATTGATCTGATTAATATTCCTAGAAATAGAAAAGAGATTCAATATTTTTTGGTAAGATCAATTTTTTGAGGAGATTTATTCATAACTTTGCTGAAATAATCAAATTGATTACATATATGCTAAAAAAGGAAAACGAAGTAAAATGGATTGCAAAATCCAAAGCATCTTTTGAGCGTGTTAAGAAAGACATAGAAGAAGCACCTGTATTGGTAAGTCCTGAATACACAAAAGAATTCTTAATATTCTCCTTTGCTTCTGAACATACTATTGCATCAATACTCCTTCAGAAGAACAAAAAAGGATTCAAACAACCAATGTCCCTTTTTAGCAAAAGCCTCAGAGATGTAGAGCTAAGATATGATATTGTCGAAAAAAACAAGCTTATGCGATGGTGAAGGCTCTCAGGGCTTTCCGAACATATGTCTTGCACTCCAAAATAATTGTTTATGTACCAACAAATGAAATTAAAGATATCTTGGTTCAGCCAGACAATGATGGAAGAAGAGGTAGATGGTTGGCTAAAATTCAAGAGTTTGATTTAGAAGTCAAACCAACCAAACTTGTGAAAGGTCAAGGTCTGGCAAGGTTGTTAGCCGAATCAAATTTCAAAGCGCTTGGAATAAATATCTTCAAGTCTCATGATTCTCTTCTAGATATAAAGGAGATTGACAATCAAGCACCTATAATTCATATTGAAGATAAGTTTTCCTCTTCATCTTGGTACAGTGATATTGTTACACACCTCCTTACTCTTCAATGTCCAAATGACATGACTCCTTCTAAAGAAAGAACTTTAAAGCTGCATGAAATTAAGTATTACATGATTGATGGTAAGTTATACTGGAAAGACCCTCTAGGTTTCCTGTTAGAATATGAAACAGAAGGTGTCATTGATGAATTTCATGAAGGAGTATACAAAGGACATCATGCCTGGAGAGCAACAACTTACAAAATTTTAAGGGCATAATATTATTGGCCAAAATTATTTATTGATGTAAATGCAAGGGTCATAGCTTGCAATTCATGCCAATTGTTTGTTGTTAAGAAAAATATTCATGCCTTACCTTTAATTCCAGTAACATTTGAAGCTCCTTTCCACCAATAGGGCCTAGACTTCATCGAATAAATTCATCCATAATCGAGTGCTCAACATAGCTGGATTCTAACCGCTACTGATTATTTTACGAAATGGGTTGAAGCCATTCCAAATCGGAATGCTATAGATTTAGTAGTGATAAATTGTTTGGAAGAAAGCATCCTAGCAAGATTTGGTTGTCCTAGGAAAATAGTTATTGATAATGCTTATGATTTAAAATCTATTGCAATGATCAATTTCTGTCAGAAATACAATATTATTTTAGGTCATTCTACAACTTATTATCCTCGGGGAAATGGGTTGGATGAATCATCTAATAAGAGTTTGATCACTATAATCAAGAACTTTTTAACATAAAACAAAAAATCTTAGCATATACACTTAAAATGCGCCTTATGGGAAAACCAACTTGGCACCTAAAAATCTATAGGTATGTATCCTTTCCAATTAGTCTATGGTACTGATGTTATTCTTCATATTAATATTGCTCTTCCTGTGATGAAACTTTGGCAGGATGCGAATGAAGAACCGAATTATATTACGAGAAGAATAAATCAAATCATTGAAGTTCAACAAAACAGAGTAGAAGTGTATGATAAGCTCCAAATATACTAGGACAATATGAAATCCCTTTTTTATAAAAAAGCTAAAGACAAGGAGTTTCTTCCTAGTGATTTAGTTTTAAAATGGGAAGTTAGAAAGGAAGATGCAGGGAAACATGGCAAATTCGATCATCTCTGGTTCAGACCTTTCAAAATTGCAGCTGCCGAGGGAAAAAAAATCATTCTCGCTGGAAACTCTTAATGGAGATATTCTCGAGGCCCCTATCAATGGGTGTTATTTAAAACATTTCATGCAATAGTTACAATTTAGATTTCCATTGTATATATCAAATTGGATTGACATTGGCAATTTTAATCTTCAAAATTTTCTTTTCTTTTTGTAAATTATCTGAGTCATTTGATCATTTGTTGTAAATATTTTCAATAAATTTACGATTGTTTGACATCATTAAAACGAAAAATAAAAACATTTGTATCACATATCATCTCTATTCTACAAGATTATCTGATATTTTGTATTCATTCCTTTTGCAGAATAGATCTTTTTGAACATGATATGAGGCTAAATAAAATCTCAACACTCATCTTTCAAGCATTTGATTTCTCTAAAAAAAGGTGATAAATAAATCATCTACCTTGCTGAAAATTCAAAAGGAAAATAAGGTATGAGTCCCTACTCTTCTTATAGTTAAAATAAAATTTAAAAATTCTTTTTGAAATGAATGTGAAGGAAGCTTTTCTCATGATAATATTATCACCTGACCTAAAAATCAGAGATGTATAAAATTATAACTTGAAGTGTCATGCTGATAAATTCTAAAGCCATCTATGAAATGAAAATAAAAATAATAATAAATAAACTCGAAAGAAGTCTGAACTAAATCCACAAACTTGTGTAGGATTATGATATTTTTAATTCGGATCCTTTAGATCTTTTATTGGGTCAATTATTACCTATCTCCAAGTTCTTATCCATTTCATATTTTCTTTCTCCTTTATTATATTTTAATCTTCATAGAAATAAAGAGACTTACCTTAACTCTGAAAACTCAAAAGCATATTTTCAAAACAAGATTAGGCAAAAATACTTACATTTATTTTATTTTAATTGAGAAAGTATGTCTAGGATAATCATGATAATCTTAGCTCTGATATCAAATCTTAAATAGACTAATTCGCTCAAGGTTGATCCCTAAAAAAATTAAATTTCCCAAAAAAATTCTCTTATAGGCGAAGGTGTATTGAAAATTAGAAGAAAGTTAGTTTCAAAGTATTCTTAAAATTGTTGACAGGCCTTATTTTCAGTCTAAATATTTTAAACAGATATCATCCATTGTATGTTACATACAGATTGATTTCCCCCACTTCAAAATGTTAAAATAACTAGATAGATGGTGAAAGGAAATTCATAATTCGGTTGCCCCCATCTTGTCCAAAAGAGATGATGAAAGGAAATTCATATATCGATTGCCCTCATCTCAATGAAATGCAAAAGTGTTAATTGAAGTGGTGAAAGGAAATTTAATGGGAGAAGTAGGTAACTTCACCGAGATACTGAACAAACTCATTGGCAGTGAAGAAATATCTATGATATTTGTAAGGATATCATACATATCTATATATCATACTATGTTATCTAGTTTTCTTTCCAATAATATTTACATCCTGAACCAACTAGGGATTCCCTAAATAAATACGTTAAGTCTGCTCAACCTTGAAGCAAACAAAGTCGGTCAAAGCATGATATCTTAGTTAAAATTATTTTGATTATCTTAAACAATTCCTAAATCAATTTTAAGAAAAGGAAATTTATAGTAGTGTGACTTGATATCAATCATTAAATATGTTTTAAAGATTTTGGGATTTCGATAAGTTCATTTTTCTATTGATGAATAATTCTTGAATAAAACTAGATTTTTTTTTCAATAAAGAAATAATGACTCCATTTACTCAATAAAGAAACTTGGTCTACTGTTATTTTGTGCCTCACAGGGAGTCACAATCCCCATATGGATCCTATGTTAGAACACTTATAATTTTGAACTTTTAATTCTTTTGTTTTTACCTTTTAGAAATAAAATTTGATTAAAAAGAAAAAAACTTAGGAAATTTCCTTTTAAATTTAAAATAAATTTGTTGGTCATTATATATAAATAAAGCACTTACAATTACGCTCGTCGATGAGTTATACTATTTGATCAAACAGTTCTACTGATCTTCGAAATATAAAAGTTGCCTGAGTTTTAAAGATAATATTTAGCGGTCGCTTTGGAGCTTTGCACTTCAGGTGTGCCAAGAAATCTAAACAAAAAAAAAAAACCTCAAAGTCCCAAAATCTCGAAGATACTTCCTCACAAAAATTGCTAAAGGAATTGTGGATGAGTCATAGGACACACGTCATTTAAAAATATTTTCTTGGGTTGACACATGGCACTTATTTTTAACACTTTCGTCAAATTATTCACATGATTTCAAGTGACACGTGTCACCTCTACTTTCTTGACACATCATAAAGAATGATGTCATCTCTGCCATGTCACTTCGAGAGATTTCCCTTTGGTATTTTAAACAAATATTGAGTTCACAAACAGCCGAAGTATCAAAGTGTCAAAGTAATGAATATTACAAAAAGAAAAAAAGTGTTTTAAAGAATTAATAAAACATTTAATAGCTTTAGTTAATCATGATTAAGTATTAATTGATCACTCTGTAGTTTCAGACTTCGAGAGATTTCCATCCTATCACATCCAAAAATTCTAAACGTTGAACTATCAAAGTATTAATGACATTTATGGTTGACCAAGGATAATGATTTCAATAAAGATTGTGAATCACCAGGTAATAAATTTCATTAAGTTTTTAATAAATTCTTCGTCAATAGATCTATACAAAGACCGATAGAATTTATTAATAAAACACCTCAAATTTCAAAGTCATTTTACCATTTGCGATTAACAATTTTTCATTTAGTGAAAAGCTTATAGAATTCTCTTGTTATAGGCAGGCTAGTTTTATTTCCTTGAGGATTATGGCACCACGAAAAGTTGCAAAGAAGCTTGATGCCTCATGTGATGATTCCAATCCAAATGCATATGGTCTATCCGACACTCTTCCACAAGTTACGAATTCCATTAAGTCTTGGAAGCAATATTTTGATATCTTAGGGCATGAGATTATTAACTGTCCAGACGACTCTGCGAGGAAGACTACGAATCCTTTTCAGCCAAGCTTAGATTGGTAGCACAGTCAGAATTGCATAAGATTGTTGCATGGCCTAGAATTATACCCTACAATGATATGATAAATTGGGCTTTGGAACATGTCGACATCAAAACCAGAAGCGTCATTAGCCACCAGCACACCGTCATCGGCTCTTTTTGATCGGAGAATCTACAAGTAATGTATAAGCTTTCCCCTACACCTAAATATACTTATAGTGCATCATTTCTTTTATATTTTGAGAGAAAAGAATGCACTCAATATGGTAGAAATGGTCATGATATAATCAATACCTGGTGGGGACATCTGGATAAATTCAGAGCCGACATCATGGTATGTATTCCATAGTGTCCTTATATGCTCATATGTTATATACAACCATGATGCTTTGTCATAGTTTTGGGAAAAAGAACCCTTCGCATTTCTCAGTTGAGTGGGTAGCCATAATTAATGAAGTAGCCGAGGGTTATACCTTCAATTGGGATAAAATGCTATCTAATAATCTGGCCAAGGAAATTGTTGAGTATCAATCATCAAAATCAAAAGGGAAACCTGCTCCTTTTTACATGTCAACATATATTATGGATGTCATTTGTTTCATGGCCTCGTTCCCCCTGATGAACTGGAGTTGGACCCCAGCCAGTTCTGAGCCAATACATTTCTACCACTCCAAATTATGGGAGGAAAATGCCAAAGATTTCTTTTAAAAAATCTGTCACAACGTAGTGGTACATGTTCACATAGCTATCTATGGCCACCCACCACCCAGGATTTCATAAAAGATTATGGGGGACTTAGGCACAATTACAGACTTGTTCATTGAGGAGAATTTCTCCTACATTAGAGTATTTGGTTGTTTGTTTCCTCCTCATGCCCTTCCATAGTTTTTACTTGATGGGATGGTGTGCATAGAAGTGGCATACCAAACATGAGGAGGAGGCATCAACAAGGAATTGAAAGAAGCTCGGAAAAAAGTTTGGCCATCTTTTCCCATTCAAATTGGTATGTTCACATTGGTATATTTTGGTCATTCTAAAGTTGAGGTTGTAGCCCTGGAAGATGTCAATCTAGTTGACATCGAATTCAAGAGACATGATCCACATAAGATAGTGGAGAATCATTTGGATCAATACAACATGAAGTGATACATCCATGAGGATCCTCCTTATGATGAGATGTTTAGGAGAGTTAGATCTTATGAATAATTTCAAAGAATATTCCAAACTCTGTCTCCTGACCAACAAGATGGTTTCCTCAGCTTTTAAAAGCATAGACAAAATAGTTTGCCGAAGATATTGCAAGGAGAGTCAAAACCCATGCCTTCTTCACAGGAAGCTAAATCCACAGGATCTGAGCCAAGTGTCTCCACTAAGCACAAAGCTGAAGAAGTCCCAAAAAGTTCAAAATGATTATTTCAAGAAATAAAAACATCATTGTCAGGTTTGAATAATCAACAAGTATTAGCTTAGTTTGAAGATATTATGAATCAAGGACAATTTGTTTCTCATTCAACGCCAGCTACTCATGTTGGCACCCCAAATACAACAGGTCAGGAACATTCCACCACAATTATTTCTCCTATTCCATCATTAACCCCTTTACAGACTAGTTTTAGTTCCAAGCTCATTCATGTAGTTGATCTTACACCTATCTTTCCTGAAGAGATGCCTCCTCAAGTTTCTTTTTCAACAAGAAACAAAATCTCAACAAAAAGATGGATTAGTCACTTAAAGGCAAAGATTAGTGTATGATGGGAAATACCAAGATGATCCTGAGTTTGCAAAGGAAGTTGCAGATTCACTAGGGGATTTTGCCACTGCCAATCAATGGTCAGTAGACAATTTAACCAAACAACTGCAACATAAATGTCTCTTGGTGGAGAAATTGCAGAATGAGATACATAGTACAAAACAAATTGTTAGAAGCAGGATGAATCAAGACATTGAACAAATCAGGGCTAGTTATCATCATCAAATGAAGCAATTATAGGATAATATTGAGTTTATCTACCAGAGTTCACAGACCAGTTAAGGTTTGATCACTCAGTGGGACAATTTGATTGAACATATGTAGGACAAATTGGCCCTAACAGAGAACACAACAATATATATTACTACCTTCAAAACACAATCATAAAAAATCAATGAGAAACTGGAAGTTGCCCAGCAAGAGCTATATCAAAAGGTAGATGTTATTCAGAAATGCTATCAGGCAATAAACCTTTCTCTGAAAAGTATTTATGTCATGGAAAAATATGCATGTGTAACTAGGTCTAAGTTTCAGGAATCTATCATATGGAGGCAGAAATCTAATATCTTTGGTCTCGCCCCTTTCTCACATTATGAACAAGTGAAGGGCGAAATTACCCTGAAAGTATGGGAAACAAATCTGGAGCAAAGCAAGAAGCTTTCCAGAGAGGCAAAGGAGGTCTGTCTAGAGGCATTATCTTCAGTAAATAAAAAATGATTGAATTTGAAGGAAATAATATCTCAGAGTCATTGGGACAGATTGAAATAGAAATGAACCAACAAAGCTCCAGAAAGAACAAGGAAAATATTTAGTTGGCCATCCAACAGATGAACCCGATCGATTTACTCAAAATCAATTAATTGTTGGTAAATCTAATTTTACAATATCATATCACAATACTAGAAGTGAACAAGATCCAAGAGAAGCTTCCACAAGTACAAAAGAAGATGTTCTCCTTTGAATTGAATGAGAATATTGAGCCTTCGTGATTCATGGTAGCATTGATGGACATGTGTACCCAATTCAATGAACAAAGAAAGACAAGTGTCGCTGGGAGAAAATTAAGGAACGTATACAATGCCAACACATCAAAACAAAGCTCAACAATATATGCATTTTGTTATTCCATTCAGATTGTATTCTATTTTTAGATAAGATATTGTGGAAATTCCAACTACTTTTAGTTGAGACAATTTTGTATAAGTAGATAGATTTTATATCTACTCAGGGATGCTTCTAGCCTAATGTAAAAGATAAAAAATCTGAATATCAATACAAGTGTAGACAAATATTCAAAGTTTCGTTCAATTTGAGTTGTGTGTTTCCTCTGTGTTTCCATCTCTCTGAATTTATTTCTTTAGTTCTTAAAGAGTGAATGATTACAATTTAGTACTCCATCTACTGTGATCATAATATATCATAAGTTCATTCAACAACAACTTTTCCTTTGTTATTACTATGAGTAAAACAAGACCTGTGACCTGTGTGAATTACTGCATTTTTATCTCCTTTCAAGGGTGCATCTTCTACTTTTCTTCCATTGCAAACAAGGTGAGACTTATATGTAATTGATACCTGACTTTGTTTTAACAGTTTTGTAAATAATTTATACATCATTTGACATTATAATTGTGACTCAGATAACGAGATACAGACTCTGTATTGTCTTATCATTAATTTCATTTAAAGATTATTTCTCAAAAAACTGAAGGTAGAAAAAAGAACTTATAAAAACACTTCATTTAAAATCTTTGATGCCTGACATTATTCTTTGAGCCTTAGAATCAATCTCAGGACAAACAAGAAGGTCAAGTGATAAGATTTTGGGGAAAATATGGAAATTGTATTGTAAATATCTTCATGCCCTACAACAACTTTGTATTTAGGGATTCATACACTCTAATAATTAGATTGTGTTCTTATTGCAATCCTATTCTTTTCTAGTTATTGAATACAATGGGGATTTCTGCAACGCATTAATTTCTACATGATTCAACTGAGATTACAACAGATATTTTACTGTCAATTACTTGAATTTTGTAAGTTGTATTTGAATACTTGTTTCATGTTTTAAAATATTATTTTAAACTTGAAAATATTCCTAACAAAAACAAACAAATTGTTGGCTTGTATTCTATGTTTCCCTTGCTTTTTCTTCCATTTCCAATTGTCTATTTATCATATTTATCCGTGTGAATTCCTTTGAATAAATGAAGTGTTGTTGATTATTCAAATTCGTAAAGATTGTGAACAAACCTTATAACTTCCCAACCTATCCAACCTACTTGATCCACCTATAAACCAAACCAAATCATTTCAATAACTGAGGTGCCCCAACTTTTCCTTATAACATTCTAGTGAAAACTTTAGAGATAGCATATGGAAACATGAAGTTCTCCCATTTCTACCTCTTTTTAGTATACTCGTTCCTTCGATAACCAAAAGTTTGAATTCATCGCCCAATATGGAAAATACACCAATTTGCAAATATTTCAAATTAAGAAGAGTGTCAAGAAATATAATTAGTAAGACACTTTCAAATCTCAACCAAGTTTGTGAAGCATGGAATATACAGTAGGCAACCCATTCACTTGCATAAGGTTACTTGTTAAACTTCAATTCCATACTTAGAGAAATAAAAAAAGAGAAAAGGTTGCATGCATACTTTCCCTACCATTTTCCTTTTGTGCGTGGTGAAGAAATTTATTTTGGGTTCAAATATGGAACCTTTTCAAAATCCAATCATACAGGATCCATGATCTGGTTCCAAAGAGACAAAAAAAAAGGTGCTAATAATAGATTTATTTTTTATGACCATACTCGGCTTGGAAAGAGCATTAGAATTTAAGAATAATGACCTCCTACAAAATATCCATGTTGTGGATCCTCTCGAGAATGAGAATTGCAACATATCCAATAAGATTTTGATGAACAATTTTTTTTTAAGTATATAGGGGCTTCCGCAGTGCAAGATATTAGATATTATTTTCAGGATTAACTGCGTAGTGTAAGTCATTAATCTATGACCCATATTCATGAGTATTAGTCGTAACTGACCAATAATTCTCATGATTTGAATAGTCCACTTAGCACTCATTGCATCGGGTGATGCTCACAAGGGTGAAGAAATGGAATTGAAGCCAACGAAATGAATCACATAGCATCAATCATCACTTCTGGGGCTTGCACCCGGTAACCAGGACTTCCCAGGTGGTCACCCATCCCAAGACGCCTCTAGCTCAAGTGTGCTTAACTATGGAGTTTTCCCCACGATCAAGCCCACTTAACTTACTACCCCATTTTCAAAACCTTAGCAAGTATTATGCCTTATGAACTACCTAATTAGAGCTCCCTTGACTCTTATTATTTAAGTATATAGGGGCTTCCATAGTGCAAGATATTAGATATTATTTTCGAGATTAACTGCGTAGTGTAAGTCATTAAGCTATGACCCATATTCATGAGTATTAGTCAAAATTGATCAATAATTCTCATGATTTGAATAGTCCACTTAGCACTCATTGCATCGGGCGATGCTCACAGGGGTGAAGAAATGGGATTGAATCCAACGAAATGAATCGCATAGCATCAATCATCACTTCCGGGGCTTGCACCCGGTAACCAGGACTTCCCAGGTGGTCACCCATCCCAAGACGCCTCTAGCTCAAGCATGCTTAACTGTGGATTTTTCCCCACAATCAAGCCCACTTAGCTTGCTACCCCATTTGCAAAACCTTAGCAAGTATTGTGCTTTATGAACTACCAAATTAGAGCTCCCTTGACTCTTATTATTTAAGTATATAGGGGCTTCCGCAATGCAAGATATTAGATATTATTTTCGGGATTAACTGCATAGTGTAAGTCACTAATCTACGACCCATATTCATGAGTATTAGTCGCAACTGATCAATAATTATCATGCTTTGAATAGTCCACTTAGCACTCATTGCATCGGGTGATTCTCACAAGGGTGAAGAAATGGGATTGAATCCTACGAAATGAATCACATAGCATCAATCATCATTTTCGGGGTTTACACCCAATAACCAGGACTTCCCAGGTGGTTTCCCATCCCAAGACACCTCTGGCTCAAGCACGCTTAACTGTGGAGTTTTGCCCACAATCAAGCCCACTTAGCTTGCTACCCCATTTGCAAAACCTTAGCAAGTATTGTGCCTTATGAACTACCTAATTAGATCTCCCTTGACTCTTATTATTTAAGTATATAGGGGCTTCAGCAGTGCAAGATATTAGAAATTATTTTCAGGATTAACTGCGTAGTGTAAGTCATTAATCTATGACCCATATTCATGAGTATTAGTTGCAACTGACCAATAATTCTCATGATTTGAATAGTCCACTTAGCACTCATTGCATCGGGTGATGCTCACAGGGGTGAAGAAATGGGATTGAAGCCAATGAAATTAATCGCATAACATCAATCATCACTTCTGGGGCTTGCACCCGGTAACCAAAACTTCCCAGGTGGTCACCCATCCCAAGACGCCTCTGGCTCAAGTGCACTTAACTGTGGAGTTTTCCCCATAATCAAGCCCACTTAGCTTGGTACCCCATTTGCAAAACCTTAGCAAGTATTGTGCCTTATGGACTACCCAATTAGAGCTCCCTTGACTCTTATTATTTAAGTATATAGGGGCTTTCGCAGTGCAAGATATTAAATATTATTTTGGGGATTAACTGTGTAGTGTAAGTCATTAAGCTATGACCCATATTCATGAGTATTAGTCACAACTGACCAATATTTCTCGTGATTTGAATAGTCCACTTAGCACTCATTGCATTGGGTGATGCTCACAGGGGTGAAGAAATGGGATTGAAGCCAACGAAATGAATCACATAGCATCAATAATCACTTCCAGGGCTTGCACTCGATAACCAGGACTTCCCAGGTGGTCACCCATCCCAAGACGCCTCTGGCTCAAGCGCGCTTAACTGTGGATTTTTCCCCACAATCAAGCCCACTTAGCTTGCTACCCCATTTGCAAAACCTTAGCAAGTATTGTGCCTTATGAACTACCCAATTAGAGCTCCCTTGACTCTTATTATTTAAGTATATAGGGGCTTCCGCAATGCAAGATATTATATATTATTTTTGGGATTAACTACATAGTGTAAGTCATTAATCTATGACCCATATTTATGAGTATTAGTTGCAACTGACCAATAATTCTCATGATTTGAATAGTCCACTTAGCACTCATTGCATCAAGTGATGCTCACAGGGGTGAAGAAATGGGATTGAAGCCAATGAAATGAATCAGATAGCATCAATCATCACTTCTGGGGCTTGCACCCGGTAACCAGAACTTCCCAGGTGGTCACCCATCCCAAGACGCCTCTGGCTCAAGTGCGCTTAACTATGGAGTTTTCCCCACAATCAAGCCCACTTAGCTTGCTACCCCATTTTCAAAACCTTATCAAGTATTGTGCCTTATGAACTACCCAATTAGATCTCCCTTGACTCTTATTATTTAAGTATATATGGGCTTCCGCAGTGCAAGATATTAGATATTATTTTCGGGATTAATTGCGTAGTGTAATTCATTAATCTATGACCCATATTCATGAGTATTAGTTGCAACTGACCAATAATTCTCATGATTTGAATAGTCCACTTAGCACTCATTGCATCGGGTGATGCTCACAGGGGTGAAGAAATGGGATTGAATCCAACGAAATGAATCACATAGCATCAATCATCACTTCCGGGGCTTGCACCCGGTAACCAGGACTTCCCAGGTGGTCGCCCATCCCAAGACGCCTCTGGCTCAAGCGTGCTTAACTGTGGAGTTTTCCCCACAATCAAGCCCACTATAGACTATAATCATTTGGCCATGCATGGTATGATATGTACTCAACACCCAACATTTTCAAAATTTTATTTGCTTCTTTGGAGTTATCGGGAAAGACATTATCAATCAGAAGTACCTTATCTTTGAATAACTTGCAATTAATGGGAAATCAAAATGTACATTGTCATTAAGCATGCATAAATCAACCATTTTCTTTCTTTATTGTGTGACAAGATTACTTAACAATTAGGGGAATTAATTGTTAGTTACCCAAAAAGTGTTGAGAAACACATGTCTGACATACCATACATTTATTTCAAGTTCTTTAGTAACATCGTTGTCCCTAGTTGGGTAGACCTTGACCCTTGGCCAAAGAGAGGGGTGGTGGAAGTAGGTTCTAGGATTTCAAAGATAGTATTGACGATATAAACATCATCCCCTAGATAATTTTGTTGTAATTCATATAAAACATTCCCTCCATGGTTTGTTTATCCCATAAAAAATCATCCATACCAGCCTCTGTATCATTTCCTTTATCCCCAACATGTGAAGAACTAGTACTATTGTAGAGATTTTGAATTGGTGACTTAGGACATAGTGAGAATTGAATAGGTGGTTCATTCAACCATGCTTGGTATGATTCCTCTCTAAGTTGTGCTTGTTTAATAGTAAGCTCTTGATATGAAATCATGGTTTGGTGCAACAATAGTGTTGGAAAATGTTTAATAGGCAGCGTATGCTTGTCATTGATGGAAATTACAACAGTGAAGATGGCATGAGTACAGGAAGTTTGTAACATATAGGCAAACAGAAGATAAGTTCAGGAAGATTGAATGATCGAAGGCAACGCAACCAGGCAAACAGAGGATAAGTTCAGGTTGATCGAATGATCAAAGGCCCGTAAAGCTTGAGAATCATTTATGATCGATCGAAGGCTCGTAAAGCTTGAGAAGCATTTCTGATCGTTGGATCCATTCAAAATTCCTGAAAGAATGAGGGTCGTCAGACTTGAATGTAGACAAGAAGAGATTGTTGAAGAGGAGGACAGATCTCAGGCGTTAGATCCAAGCGCAGGGTCCGACCATAGTTGGATCAAGAAGAACCCACACGTCCTTTAAGGTACAAGGAGAAGCGGGTGTAATCGCGACTTAATCTGAGCCGTCAGATCAAGGTTGAATCTAGACCGTTGATTCTAGTCCATGTCGGAGTTTCGAGGATCGCATGTTGGAGATGTCAAAGAAACAATGCAACAAGAATGTTGATTTCGCGATATGCAAAATCGCGATTAAATCGTAGTCGTTGAATCAAGATCAAATCTGGACCATTGATTCCAGTCCATATCGAAGTTTCGAGGATTGCGTGTTGGAGATGTCAAAGAAACAATGCAACAAGAATGTCGATTTCGTGATATGAAAAATCGCGATTAAATCGCAGCTGTTGAATCAAGATCAAATCTGGACCGCTGATTCCAGTCCATGTCAGAGTTTTGGGGATCGAGAGTTGGAGATGTCAAGTAATATCATCCACAGGAATCTTGATTTCGCGATATGAAAAATCATGACTTAATCACAGCCATTGAATCAAGATGTGATCTTGATCGTCAATACACCAAAAGACGTGGACCATTGATCTAAGCTCCTTTTCAAAGTTTCGCCTATTGCGACTTGGAGTGACAAGAACCTCCATCTAAGGAACTGTGAGATGTGAATTCACAATGAGATCTGGACCATCAATACATCAAAAGCCTGGACCGTTGATTTGAGCTCCATCTCTGAGTCTCGCCTATCGCGACTTGGAGTGATGAGAATCTCCATCTAAGGAACAACAAGATGCGAATTCACGATGAGATCTGGACCATTGATTCATCGAGATCATGGATCGTCAATCAGTGTCGATGAAGATCATAAGTTCACAGTTCCTTTTAGCACAGCCTGTGGTCACTGCATGTTGTCACATGGAGGAAGGACCTAGTGTAGATAAGCTCCGCCTCAGAATTTTGGGGATCGCGTCTAGGAATGTCAAGACACTAGATCATACAAATGTCGAAACACCGAAAAGGTGAATTGTCAGTGTAATTGGAGGTCACTGCCTGTGGTCATATAGAGGAAGGAGCTAGCGTAGAAAATATCTGTATCGAAGCTTCGGAGATCATGACATGAAGTGTCAAGACACTTGGGAATAGGAATGTCGAAATGCCGAAACCCGATTTAAATGAAAGATTAATAAAGTTCATCCAACGACGCAGATAAACCTGAAGGAGATCGGAGGGCTACTGATGCACGACACAGTGAAACTGCCAGAAACCATTGATGGCATCTGCTAGAGAATTCGAAGAGACCTCTGTGTGATCGCCAGAG